>CM062814.1:879998907-880243907 GCA_031772625.1 Pinus tabuliformis
TCTTAGATCCCATGGGATGAGATCCTTATATAGAGTTTTGGAGTGAAGATAAGTCAGCTTGATGTGTGACTTGTTGTCCTCTTCAACTCCAGTTGTTCTTCAGTTCTTCACTTGGAGTTTCTGTCTTCCACTTGGAGTTTTAGAAGCTCTTAACTCATCATTAGGCGAATCTTATGATCAAGTGTCTTTTTGGAAGCTTCCTGGGCACTGGCACATTGAGAAAAAGATTCCTCCACATGTCCAAGTACGCCCAACGCAGGTAGCCTTTATTGCACCTGCTATGCAGCGCAGGTAGCCCTTGTTGCACTTGCTATGCAGCGCAGGTAGCCTTTGGAGCAGCTGCTTTGATCCAAAATTGACTTGTTTTTGAGTGTTTTTCAGTGGAGAACTGATTTGTAGTGCTGTGGTTTGCTAACCTTGTTCCTCTAAGGGTAAGAACAACATGTTTAGGGACTTTGGATCCCTTAGATTATTGACATTTCATGCTCTATGTTGTAAGGCACAAAAATGTCTATAACATATCTCAAAGCAGCAAAATGATGCTTTGGCAAGGAATAAAGATTACGGGAATCCACAGGTGTCGAATAACAAGGCTAATGAACAACCTAGTAGTTCGACAACAACTTTGACCAAAGTTGTGCCACCCACCATTCCTGAACAAATGATAAAGTCGCCAAAGGGAGTAGTGTACAAGTCGACATTTAATCCTCGTGCAAAAATAGCACAGAATTATAATATAATAGAGGACTTGGCCCAATCGTCGTCCGCTATGTCGACGCTTGAGGTACCGCAAAATTGCCTCTCCCAAGAGCAAGCTTTATTATCAGCAATAGGTGAAATTGACCCAATGGACTCCAATCTTGTGGCCTTTGATCATAAGGATATGACCCTCAGTTACCAGCTCAACTAGCTTTCCTTATTCAAGTGAGAGCCCTCAACAAAACTGTTCATCGAACAATTATTGATGAGGGGGCATCTACGTGTATTATGTCGATGAGTTGCTGGAAGAATTTAGGCTCACCACCCTTGTCGAGATCGTCAACGACGTTAAAAGCATTTGATGGACGATCATACACTCCATACGGGATTTTAAGTAACTTTCAAGTTGAACTAGGGGGCAAAACAGTAGGAATTGATGTTGAAGTAATTGATGGAAACCTCGATTACAACATCCTACTGGGAAGGCCCTGGATATATGCCATGGCCGCAGTTGTGTCGACCTACTTCAGGAAGATTGCATTTCCCTTTCAAGGAGGAATTACAGTCGTCGACCAACAAACTTTCCTCCCCGACAGTTCACAAGTTACGGGAAGCATTCCAATGATCCATGGAAGCAATCATTCGCTTCAAAATATTGGAGTAGGTCTCCTAAAAGACCCTGCCTTAATGGGTACTTTTTCCCTACCGCCTGCAAGTAATCTGGCGGAAGTGGCCACAGTGGAAACCTACAATATGAAATCTTCTATATCTAATGGATTCGGAAGATTCCTAAACATTTTGTCAGCGTGGATCATCGCCCTAATAGAAATATTGTAAATACAGTGGGCTCTGAGGACGGTTCTTATCTCGTGTCAACCTCGTTAAAAAATGAAACAAGGAGTCATGAGGATAGTTCTTTTATTGTGTCAACCTCATTAAAAAATGAAAACAATCCCCTTTCCAAATCTCAAAGGTAAACCTTCATTCCAACCACCAAGTTGAATGCAATGAAGCTTGGGGGGCATGCACCTCGATTTGCGTTATTATGCTGGGGGCATGAAAACTTATATCGAGCAGTTTTAGCACACAGTTCAAGCTCGTTACAAAATAAACATAAGACCGAGCAAATGTTTCCACCCGCGTTTAAGCTCGTTAAAAAATGAACTATCCCGGTAAATGACCACTGTGAATGTAATATCATCAGCCATTAAAGCCTTGGTCGTGTTTACACCGTCACCTCCACTTTTCATTTGGCCGATCGTTCACCTCCATATGATTGTTTACCCATTTTGAGGAACAGCTGCGAAGAGTGATTTCACCTAGCCATCCTTGTGACACTGCCGTGATTGGAAAATTCCAACCTGTACCTGGAATCAGCTGCTAACCCTGTTTATCACTCGTTCCTCAAAAGACGAGTCTTCTTTAAGCTCTTTTCAACTGACTCGTAAAATATGAAAAGATTGCCGAGTTTTGGCCTTCCAGCTCGATAAAGTGACCGGAAGAGCTATCCCTCCTCTAGATTTTAATCTTTTTGGACCTGAGGGATTATTGCACAAAAATATCGAGCGCTTGTTTTGTTCGGCTCGTTAAAACTATCGAAAACTCATCCCTTCTGTAGTGTTTTATACTTTTTCGGACTTAAGGGATTAGATGACGAAAAAGGACTTTTGGAGTTAACTTTATGTACCTTTTCAGACTCTCTAAAAATGAAAAGGACCGAGTTATCCTTGTCGTTAGACTCGTTAAAATCATTAAATAGCGACAAACTTGTTTGTAGACGAGAACGAGTTTCACTATCGCTAGGCTCGTTAAAACATAGCGATGGGCTTGCCCGAAGGGCAGGTTATAGAACAAGCATATGTTATCCTCCTCAAGCTTGACAAAAATAAAGAGGTATTGGTCAGCAATGACTGGGGAAAAATTGGGAGAAACTAAAGAAAACTTTGATGGTAGCAAGTCGCTCTTGAACATGACACTTTTCCTCCGTACCACAATCGGGTTGGGTTGTTTCATTCACCGGTCACATCCATGGTCTCGCCATACCATCCATATTTGGTGTAATGCTACCGATCCATCGTATCAGTGTCGCCATATGTTCAAGAGAAGTCATTCAGAAAAGCCAACCGTGTCCCATCCACTGCCATACATTATCCTTCATCCTTTCATGACCGCCGCCCTGAATCATATGTCACAGATCGTTTTCGCCTCCATTAAAATCATTAGCTCCGTTCCGTGTCAGTGATGTGGGATTCATTAAGGCCCTCCTTTGACGGATCGCTTCTTGTCGATATCATCTCATTATCCAAGAAGTTGATCTAGGAACAACCCCCTCAGTATTTTGAAGCTTGCATGCCTCAATGGCAAGTTTCTCACTTCCGGCGACAGGTATACATCAATGACCTTCGACCGAAAGATTTTGCGTGGTGTTCGACACCAAGTCCTTTATTCACACCACGTGAATTGTACTGCAGTACCTTAAGGTTCATTATCATTATCGGTGATTCCTCTCGCGCTTGTTAACGGTTTACATCATTGACCGGTAATCAAGCGATGTCTTTCCATGTTCGACTTCAGAACAATTCTCACATGGATCGACTTGTACTTAGAGTGAAGATCGAACGAGTGTGAAGACCCCAGATCTAGTTTCATCCATCCGGGCTGCGATATATATTCAGGAAAGATAAAGACATTGACATGTACATCATTGCAGCAGATAATCATCCTACTCAAAGGAGGATAATTTCATCAAAATTATCAGTCTACCATCAGACGATTGTCTGTTCTATGTACAGAAAAATGAATTTATAAATCTGAGCATGGGAATGCCCGCCTCAGCTAGATCATGAAAGCAGTATGAAAAATAATGTATTGTATTGTATTGTATTACAGGTCTCCTCCCAGCATTGGATGAACTTCGGATCCCCCTGATAAAGCATTTCGCCCGATAAACAACCTCATACTTTAGGGGGCAACTGTTATAGACATTTTTGTGCCTTACAGCAGTGAGCATGAAATGTCCATAATCTAAGGGATCCAAAGTCCCTAAACATGTTGTTCTTACCCCTAGAGGAACAAGGCTAACAAACCATAGCAATTCACGGAAGTTCTCCACCAAAAACTACTCAAAACAAGTCAAATCAGGATCATTTCAGTGGCTACACTAGCTATTTGCGCTGAATGTCAAAGCCAACACTGGCTACCTGCGTTGAATGTCAACTGGAACACTGGCTACCTGCGCTGAACGAGAGTGGACAAGTGGCAGGCTCATTTCTCAAGGTGTCAAAACCCAGGAAGCTTCCAAAATGACACTTGCCTCAGGGAATTCGACTGGTGATGAGTAAGAGGTTCCAAATCTCCAAGTGGAATCAAGAACTGACAGAGGGAGAGGACACTAGTCAGATCTCAAGCTGACTCATCCTCTCTCCAAACATCTATATATGGATCTCTCCTCCATGAGATCTAGAGGCTGGAATTTTGTTATTGCAAAGAATTGCTGTTGGTTTGAGACTGGAATCATTGGGTGCTTAATGCTTTGAAGGGGCTGAAGATAGGAATTCCATTTGCTGGGAAGGAGATGCTGGATTGGAGCCCTCTGGGTTGTATCTCTTCCTGAACCTTGTTATTCATCAATAAAGCTATCTTGGTTTCTCCTATATGCTGGTGTATTCTTGATGTATGATTGCATTAGTGTATTTGGTTTATTTCTAATCCTGAACTAGTTATGAATATGAATCCATGTCTTGTGTAGTGTTCTCTTCTTGTGATCTTGCAGAAACCTCTTGAAGCTGGGCGAGCGAGAAGGCAAGTAGCTGGGAATCCTCCAAGAGAAGAGAGACTGGATCGAGGGACAAACGGAAGACACCGGTGAGTCCATCTATCTCTCTTCATTCTTAATTCATAAAGGAAGAAATATCAAAATAGTTGTCTCTGTTTGTTGCTAAGGCACTGTCACACCTTAGGTGGATAGGATCGTCCTGCATAGGCATTTTTCCCCACAACACTTTATCCACCAACAAATCCTCCATCTTGAGTTTCCACTACTCGCCATCTTCTTTCACCACCAAAATCGATATCGCAGATCTCCCACTGAATAGGGTCTACCACAGGCCCGAGCGAAACCCCTCAGCAACAAAGGCATCCCCTTGAAGCCAAAATAGCTCTAATACCAAATGTAGGTTTTAACCTCGTACATAAATTCCCTGCATACGAATTCTAATAACAAAAAATAAACAATAGCGAGAGCACAACACATAAAACAAATATACACAGAGATTTTCCCTTGGATCCCAAAACCGAGACTACCAGATTGATTTTTCATTATTTTCCTTTCAATGTTACAATATATATATACATGTCGAAGCATCCAATACCATGGATCGAAAACCATCACACCCAAAACCATGTGCAAAAACCATGCACAAAACCATGTGCAAAACCGTGAGCAAAACCATGTGCAAAACGATGGGTCCAAAAAAAAAATTCCCCGGGGCGCTACCCCGGACCCCGTAGAAGGGGGCTAACGGCCCCCCCTCTAACCCCTCAGTTTAGCTAGGGGGCTAGTCGTGGAAATAATATAACACAACCCCCGATTTTGCATGGTTGATCACCTTCATAGTTTTATGAGCATGAAAGAAAAGACAAGTAAACTCGATAGTATCTTTGTCATTTAGTGTTAATGACTCCAAAAAGAGTTAAAAGTACACAAAAGGTTTTTTTTTGTGAGGTTTTTGACAAGCCCAAAAAAGACGTATAAGTGCGCTCAGACCCTTCTTATATTTTAATAAGCATGATAAAAGGAGAAGAGTCTGCTTGCCATCTTTCACATTGGATGATGGGGAGGAAAGAGTGGAAAAAAACTTGGCATTTTCATTGGTTTAACAAGCATGAAAAGATTAGCATAAGGAAGCTTGGGATTTTTATTCTTTAGTGAGCATGAAGAGATCACAAAAACAAAGCTCCTTCTGCATAGATTAATGGCATAAAGGTATACATCTAGTTCCAAAGTTGGTCAAACCAACCTAATCAAAGAAAAAGTAAAAGCAAAGTCATCTAGCAAGGCAAGCCCACTCATTGCAGTGGTCTTTCCAAAAGGTGGAGATACATTGTAAGATGGCAGCAATATTGATACAAAGGCAAGAGGTAAAGCATGAATGCAATGGTTGTAAGCATGATGAAGGAAAACAACAACTCAATGATATGTAGCAAGACATTGAGAACCATATACATAAGCAACCATAAAGCAACATAAAATTAGTTAGGACCCCCTATTTGTGGGGTGTGTCTAGAAATAAGATGAAGAGAGATAAATGTAGCTAGGCTTCAAGACATGGTGGGCTCTAAAGATAATTCTTAGGCCCACAAATCAACATAGCATGGGCAACAAAATGGGAAACAAGTACTAGTCTAAGGCACCCATGAAGGGTGGGCATTACTGTGCAAGTTACGACATGAAAAAAGTAGGGTAAGTATCGCAAACTAACAAGTTTGGACCTAAGGCATAGTGAAATGGTACAAAGATAATCAATAATGCATCAGTGAGATTAATGTGGATCTTATCCCTATATGCTAGTTTCACAGTTATACCTTAAATCTAGTATGAGTCACACAAACCATTGCTTTCTTATTCATAAATCATCAAAATATGGTTGTGAGAATGTTAGTGACTTGAAAAAAATAAGGAAACAAAAAATCAAAGACCCCTAATAATGAAATTTCTAGCAAGAAATTAAAGGTTTAATGTGAAAAGGAGAAAAATCAAGCCCTTTCCTCCATGGTAAATGGTGGGCCCCAGTATTGTAGCAATAATGCTACAACTCCTGGAACTCCCTTCTTTAATTTTATCAACCCGGTAGTTTGTAACAAACTTGGAAGCGACGGTGCTGTATGCACAAGTACTAGCTCTTGCCGCAGCTATCACTTGGTCAGCTGGCACAAGTCCGCTAGGGGCTCAAGCCAACTTCTATGAGCTCTTAGAAGAAGCTTTTTACCTGATGGACGAAAGCTAACTCAAAGGAAGCTAATCTACTTGCGGAAAGAAACTGAAAGCCAAAAAGAAACGCAAACCCTAGAAAACCCTAATTCTACCAACTAGTCCTATTGATGCAAAGGAAAGAATGCAAACTACAAAAAGAGATGCCATTACTTCTAGGAAGGTAAAATGCATGTGTCTAAGTTATCACTATCTGAAGAAAACATCTTTTTGTATTTTTTCCTTAAGTTGTTTAAATTATCATGCATGTGCTTTTAACTGGCTTTTCACTGTGCAGAGGTGGATCAAGGAGGAGAAATGCATGGAAGAGGTCAGGAAGGTACAGAGAGGGTCTAAGGGATCCCTAACATTCTTTCCGAGAGTTTCACAAAGTCTGGATGCCATGCAACCGTGTTTATGAACTTCTACAGGAAATCTGCAGGGGTTTCTACAGGATGTTCTGTAATTCTTCTACAGGATGTTTCGAAATGGGATTTTGGAGCATGGGTGATTGATGGAAGATGCATGGATGGTTATGGAGGTAGGATGGGGGTCTGAAGTGACCCAGGAACTGATGGATGGAGTGGTGAGATGATATGTGGAAGGCTGATTTGGCTTTAAGGTAGTTGAGACAACAATGGAGAAGAAGGTAGGGTTACGTGGGCAAGAGGATGGGTGTGAAGCGAGAAGCCTAGATATGGGATGAATCAGATGGCTCTGATGAAGCTTGACCATGTGAGTGAGTGATAGAGATGCCCTGCACAATGCACATTCAACCGAATCAATGAATTCTTGCAAACAAACTAAGTCCTAGCTAACTTAATCTAACTGTCAATGAAATGAATAAACAACAGCCTCATTTGGAAAGAGAACCATGTACATCACGTGAGCAAGAACATTCCGAAAGATCTAAATGCATGACAAACTCCTACCAATCGATTCCCAAACATAAAAAGCTACTTTAACCAACAAAGACAACCAAAATAACAAAGCAAGGTCTAAAGAGCAGATTTTATTTTAAGAACACAGCAAACACACATAAAGATAAACAAGGGAGGTACTGGGCGCTTGAGATGGGCCCAACCCCAAGAGCTACAGCCTCCCAAGAGAGATTTACAGCTGGTGCAAAGCTGGATTCATCTTTATTAATCAAGAATGAAGAGTTACATCAAAATTGTCCACAAGGAGAGCTTGAGAATGAGCTGAGAGCAAAGCTAGTCTATTGCCTACAAATCGAATTACAAAATGACTACAACAAGACTATGAAATGACTAACTACCAGCTACAAAATGACTAACCACTAGCTAACCAAAATGAGGCCCTAAGCCTTCTTATTTATACAAATTGAGGACCCCAACAGTCCTCCTAAAATTTAGGGACTCGGCTGCCAAAAACTTGTAGTTAACAGCAGTCCTACTTGACTTGCTTGGCTGCCCTTGTGCTAATTGATTTGGTGGCCTTTGAACTCCGAGATGATGGTGGAGAATTCGAGGTAAGGGCCCATAAATGAAGGGGACACCTTCCTACAAATCCTCTCCCTTGTTCTCCCACGAATTTGGCTGCCAAGTGCTCATTAAGACCTTCAATTTTGTCTCCAAATTGACCAAAAAGGATACACAAAGCACCCATTAGACTTGTTGGCATAATGACTAACCAAATTCACTCTATTAGCATAAAAATAATCAAAAACATGCAATAAACCAATGAGAATGGTGGATTAAGTCAAATTAGGAGGTTGAATGAGCCCAAATAATTGTACATTTTTGGGGCTCATCAGTAAAAAGGGAAACCAGTAACCATTATATGCAAGGTTTGACCAAACGGGAAGACCAAGTGGAGAAAACCCATTCTTTCTAGATTCTGTAGGTCATATCTTAGGAGCATTAGGCCACAAAATGAGATTATACTACTACCAAGTAAGAGATCTACTCTTCCTCTTTCTTTTAAGTCCTTTCTTGTTGATTTTACATGAAAATTGAGTTGTAGAGAGACACTTTTAGACCTAGACCTCACCTAATGATCCTGGGAAGCCGCATTAGAGCATTGGAGGGGTATTCAATGCTCCTAGTAGGCTCAATCAAAACATTTCAATGCTCTAGATATGTTGGTTTAGAATGTTGGACCCTACTTTGGAAATCTTATCTCAAAATAATAAGGAAAACCCGTAAAAATTATGTCATGATGTGGGACTAATGTTTACTTTGCTTTTTGACAAGTGGGACAACATGATTTAGTAGAGAGAGTGTGAACATGCAGTTCATGATGTCATTTTCATGTGTGATACATAGACCCTAGATGCACTATGTGACTATGGCCTTCTAAAGTTCTTCAAGACATAGAAAATGGAGGCTCAACTCTTGCTCTAAGAAAGGATTTTCCAAATGTGGAATCCAATTGATCAATAGTTGAAAATGCAATACCAAACAATGACTATTGGGAATAAATACATATACTTCCTCGTAGGGCTATCGGGATGAGGAGCCTAAGTAGTGGTGTCTGAAGGTATATTGGCCCAAGAGAGGTCAACAAATGACTTCATTTCTAATTATTGTGCTCTCATCATGTGAAAAGTGAGTGGAGAATAGATATTAAAAATATGACAGGACTCCCTCTTTTTTCCATCGCATTCATTATGTCTCAAGTGAAAAGATCAACAAGTCTACACGTGGATTCCAAGAGAAAAATTGATGTTGTAGTATGGTGTCTGGAGCCTACTGTACCAACTAGAGTTAAGGGATTTTAGCAAACCTAAAATACTAATTTATGAGATTTAGGATAGAGAAAAAATCAGTTTAGTTATAGCAACATTTTGGTATCCTTCTTCCTAGAGAGGATACCTTTTTTTATGACCACAGATCGTGGTGCCACATGCAGGGAGGTTTGGGCCATGGATGGACCTAATGGCAAGGTTGGGTGGTGGAGAACAGACACATGCATATGATATGGATTACTTTGATTGGTTGGATGAGTAGGCCATCATGATCGATGACTATGCATATGTGGGGACTAATTTCCACCATGACCCTGAGTTAGCCTTTCCCCTTGGTGAGCAGTTGAGCGATCTAGGTGAGTCTGTTTGTGTTTTTAAGTTTATTAAGTTTTTGAATTCTTTTGTATATTAAAAAATTATGATATGCATATACTTTTGGTGGTATAATGTAACTAAACAATAATGTTTTTTTTTACATAGATGTTTCATTGAAGAGACTGAAAGGCCAATCTCCACTTGTCTGTAGAGGAATAGTGAGGGAGCCAAAGATAAGGGGGAATGAGTCTATCAAGGATGATGATAGCATAGATTTGTGGAAAGAGAAAAGGAACCTAGAGGGATTGAACAGGGGAGTGTCCTTTACTTAACTGGATGAGATCCCTACGCACATGTAACACCATACAGTTGGGGTTTCTAGCTACATGATCTAACTTCCTTGTAGGGTAGATTGAATGGTGATATTCTACCACTCTCACCAGAATTAAAATGAGCATTGGGAAGTTGGTCATCCTCCATAATGCTACACCTTATGAGGATATCTAGTGTGATACCATATATTAGTTATATCCCACACAACCCGAGCTTGCATGTTGGATTTTGTGTTTTAACTGTTATTTATGGTTTATAAAATGATTATTTTAAAATGTTCATGTGTTTATGTATATGCATATTTGTTTACTTATGTTTATTAATGTGATGGAATTTGTTCTAACACATAGTTAGCCAATGAATACAACAATGTATTAGAACTTCTAGGGACATGTTAATAAATGATGTAATCAAAATATCACTCAAGAAAATGTAGTTGTAAATAGTGACGAAGCAACACATGATGCCTAACATGGTAGATGTGGTTCAACTCAAATACCACAAGTTGAGATTCTAGGTTAACCACCAACTTACGGACACCTCAAGCAGTAGCCTTAACTAAGAGTTCATTGATTGCATTATACTTTGCAATGTTTTTTGGCAAGAGGGTAAGAAATATGCCCCTTGGAATCACGAGTTCATCAGTCGATGAGAACATCAACCAAGTGGTAGAAATGATGTTTGGGGTGTTATGGCTAGTTCCATTAGCATATACTACGTAGATCGAAGAGGATAGGACATTTGTAAACCAAGCACGAATCATGATAAGCAACAAATCAAAATGAAGTAGACATGTAGAAAAGAAAGCATCATAAATTTTATATATATATATACATATAGAGAGAGAGAGAGAGAAAGAGAGAGAGAGAGAGAGAGAGAGAGAGAGAGAGAGAGAGAGAGAGAGAGAGAGAGAGAGATAGAATCATGATAAGCAACAAATCAAAACAAAGTAGACATGTAGAAAACAAAGCATCATAAATTTTATATATATATATAGAGAGAGAGAGAGAGAGAGAGAAATTCCATGTGACTTATGCTTAGTATTTTTTGAGATAAATCCATTTTGAGGATCCAATAAGGGATTCCCGTCATAGTCTACCACCTCATAGTCCCCCGTTTGCAACACACATTCCATAATCCAAGGGCCATCCCAAAAGGGTTCTAACTTTCTTGCACCTATTTTATCATGATCATGGTCATAGACCAGGACAAGATCTCCTTTCATAAAAATACAAGGTCAAATATACTTTTCATACTAGAGTTGGACTCATTTCTTATGAGCCTTCGTTTCTAGTGTAGCATCACGATGATGTTCATCAAGCTATGCCAAGTATAGGAAGCATTTTTCCATGATAGAAGTGTTGGGTAGGAGTTAAATGGATAGCTTCAATGATGGGATTTCAAATTCAATTAGTAAGGTAACTTGCACAACATAAAAAAGTTGGAAATGAGTAAGTCTAGTGGTAGTGTTTTTTGAGCTCTAGTAAGCCCATAATGATGAAAAGAGCACCAAATGTGTGTTTGTGATTCCTTACAATACGTTGGATCATAGTATTCAAGACATAGCTGATGGCCTTGACTTCACCATTAGCTTGTGGATATTAGGGAGTGGAGTTCTCATGATGAAAACCCAACTTGGCTACCAATTTAGTCATCATATTATTGTGAAAGTGAGAACTATGGTTAGTCACAATCAATTTTAGAAGACCAAACCCAGTGATAATACGGTTGAAAATAAAAAAAAGTGTCATAGTGTTGTCATCATTCGAGTAGCTAAGCATAGCCTTAGCCAACTTGGGAAAGTAGTCGACCATAATGATATACTTATGGCCATTTTATGAGATGGGTTTAGATTGCATGAAATGAATGCCTCATTTGTTAAAGGGAATGACAACAAGCACAGAATGAAGAGGAGTAGGATGAACATGCATTTGTTGAGTGAATATTTGATGAGAACATTTCAATACCACATTCACATAATCTTTAAGATTGTAGGCCAAATGTACCTAGCACGTAGAATTTGTTGAGCAATGGCTAAACCAATATTATCACTTCCACATGCTTCGTCATGGTAGTCATTCAAGACATGTTTATCCTCTTCATGAGTAAGGGACTGATATAACACCAAATCAACCTTTGTGGTGATAAAAGAGTATCATCAAGAATGATGTATTGTTTGGAGTAATAGAATACACATTGAGGGTTATTGCAATACAAATCAAGTTGAAAGAATTATGTTTGGACATAGAGTAATATATCCCCATACCATGGGTCATTATAACTAATGAGAAATAAGGACTTATTAGGAAATGAATTGGTACCCATGGTTTCATCATTATCTTGGGGAAGATAAAAAATAATCTCTGCAGAAACCAAAAGATTTTTTGAGTTGGCGGCTATAAACTCAAAATCAAACTATTGCAAATTTCAATTAACTTTGAGTATTTTCCCCCAATGATTTGACGACTTAATAAGTGTTGCAAGGGGTTGGAGTTCATGACAATTATGGTTCTACGAAGTAGAGTATAATGTCACAACCATTTAGAAACAAAAACAATAGCTAAATCCAACTTTTTGATATACGGATAGTGGATTTCTGCCCCCACAAGTCCTTTGATAAGGTGGTAGATGACATGCTTGTGTCACCCTTCTTCTTCCTAAACAAGAATAATATTGATCATAGATTTAGAGGATGTGAGATAAACAATGGAGTATCAATTATAGTCTAGAGGACTTAATAATGGGACCCACATCAAGGCCTATTTCAAGGCATTGAAATATCGTTGTGCTTGGTTGTCCCATAAAAAATGTTTATCCTTTTTCAAAAGTGACATGAAACCTTTCATGAGCTCAGCATAATTGGAAAAGATTCATCATAAGAAGTTATCCTTCCTTTGCAAACTTTGAAGTTGGCTAATAGTCTATAGAGGAGGAAAATTATGATCACCTCAATCGTTATGGATCAACCATGATCCCACACTTGGACACAATGAAACCAATCAATAACTTGAATATTACATAGAATATGCACTTATGGGGAGTCAAATGAATATTGTAGTGTCGACAATGCACAAATATGGCTCTTAAATGTCAAGATGATCATCCCTTCATTATGTGTGGTCTACAAAGTTATCTATATAAGCTTCCATCATCCACTTGATGTCATGAAATTTGAATGACATAGCCCACTCAAAAGTGTCACCAACAATTTTTAACAACTTTTTGTACCTAAACATCACCCAGGGAAAAATGAAAGTCATATTGTGTTGGTCATGAGGTCTGATTTGAATTTGACTATTGCTAGAAAATCCATCCATGAAGTAAAATATATCACTTCTGATGCATTCATTAATAACATAATCAATCAACCCGGATGCGGGTGCCACGCCAGGGGAGGATAGTACGCCACATGGCCTACATGGGCGGACTCAAGCACAAACATAACCTTAAATGCTCTACGCCGCCCTGGTTGGCAAGCGTGAGAGCAATAGTTCGAAGGGACGGCCATTTATGGATACAGATGAGCACCATACGCTGTGGCAGAGGCGAGTTATGGCTCACCGGAACCAATGCCAACCACTGCGGCATAAGACTGGAGAGATTTGGGAATGTTTCTCTGTTCGAATTGTGGAGGTGGGACTCTGTGTGTCAAGGCTCAGAGAGCGAGCACGAAGACACCTTCTGGATCTCGGAAACGGTGGAAAGGCAGCTAAAGGGATTGCAGGCAGCTTGGAAATCATGCCGCCAAGACAGAGGCCCTTCAGTCGCCGCGGCACAGGACGAGGCGGAACTTCACGCCCCCCTGTCAACCCATCTTCAAATTGCTGCCGCTGTCTGTGCCACAGGGTGGAGGAAGCCAACCCCATCCAGACGCAGCAATTCATGGACGCCGGGCCACAGGAACCAGGAGCTGCTCCGCTGCCGGCGTTTGGCTCAGCGATTTTCTCTTTCAGCAATGCCCAAGGTAATTCAAGCATTCAAGCTCATGTTTCAGTATTATTCATGGAAGAAGCGAAAGAAGAAGGGGGGGAGCAACCCAATGCCCCAATGCATCATGCAGGAGGGGAGCAACCCAGTGCCCCAACTCATCCAGCAGAGAGTTCCAAGGCTGCTGAGGAAAAAGCAGAGGCACATTCAGAGCCAGGAGCTGTTCCACCAGCATCTCAACCAGCATCTGCGAAGGGTAAAGCCAAGTATGACTGGGGACCCCCACCAGAAGGTGAATACTGGATCTATCCGGAAGATTCGGAGGAAGACTCGGATGAATAGCTGCTGGCTCAGCCAAGCTCCAGTTCTCAGCTCGAGCCCAGGTTTTTTTGTATGTTGTTTTCCCTATTGCCACTGCTTAATGTATGGCGTGAATCGTTTTGTTTGGTTTGACAATTCTGCTGTTCAGTGCGTGTCCCGTCCCCTGCGTGGGACTCTGATGAATTTCTTACAGTTTTCTCTTTTGCCCCTGCGTGGGAAAGACTTTTTTGTTTTGTTTGGTTTCCAAAGCTCCTCTGCCTCTGCATGGGCTTCCAGTTTTAGTAGCGGTCACAATGATATAACCCCTGCGTGGGTGCTTAGTTACAAGAAGACGGCCCCTGCGCGGGTAATTGTTTTAAAGAAGCTCTATGATCCAGAGTGCCACCCCAGGCCTCTGGCAACTTGTAATCCTGGATGTAATTGTTCGCTGTTGTTACTGTAAATAATAGAATTAGTGTAGTTTTAACGATAAAAAAAAAAATAACATAATCAATCAATATGGTGGGGTAGTTGTATTTTAAATGATCCTTTTCCAAATCCCCATAATCAACACAAACATAGATAGTCCCCTATTTCTTTATGAAAGGAACGATGTTAGAAACCCATTTCATTAAGGGAAATAAATATCTAAAACCAACTTTAAGAAATGTCTTGACTTCTACCTTAATGGTAGCAACTTTAGTGGATTAAATGGCTAGAGATTTTGTCGGACCAACTTGGCTCCATCATACATTTTTATCTCATGGTCAACAATCCAAGGATTAATTCTAGACATTTATTTCTAGGACCAAGCAAACATGTTTAGAATTATTTGAATAGGGTAGTGTATGTTGTGATCTTGTTAGGAGAACAATTTGCGCCTAACATGATGTGTTCCATTACACTTTGACATAAATGTTAATGGGAATAATTTTGGAAATATTGTCTAAGTTCCCTTTTGAGGACACATTGCATATAAATGGGATCTTGAGACCATTTTACATTTTGAGAACAAACGAGGTTTTTAAATTTATCATTCAATTATTATGAATAAGGGAGAAAATACGAACAATGATGTTATTCTTCCCAAGGTCGATCGGAGATCGTCGTGGCCTCCAATATGGCTTCATCTAATGAAATCGTGCAATGAAGAAGGTCATGAGAACTTGAGTGATCAACAACACATGAGGGAGAGGTGTATTGGTCAAGCTCCATATAATACTGGAGGCTTGATTTAGGGTTTGTAGTTTCTAGTTGGATAGTTTGGTAGGAAATTTCCACATGGTTCAATGACATCTAATCAAAATACATGTACGCATCAAATAGAGAAGGCACCATTCAAGGATCATGTAGTCCTCGGTATCCATAAGTGATTGAAGATATCATACCGATGGTGGTGACATATTGAGATGGATTAGGAGGAGGAAAGGTTAAAGTTCCCATAAATGAGGAATCTTTGGACATCCCCACTCCAACACTCTTGAAAATATTAGGGGAATCCCCTATAAATGGAATTGATTGGCTATGATTGAGCCACAAATTAGGCTTGCAATATGCCAGTTGGTCGGTAGTGCAATATTCCCTTAATGAGGGAACTTTATGACCCTAAAGATTAAGGAAATGACAAGTTTCATAGCATAGAATAACCTTCACCTAAGTAATATATTGTAATCTAATGGGGTGCCAATGAATTAAAATTCAAGTGAAAATTGTTTTACCCCCTGACTCAATAGGAAAAGTAATAAATACCCCTTAGGTTACATTGTATTTCCATCAAAGGCTTTCAACATGGGAGTGGCTAGTGACAAATGAGGTAAGCCAAGAGCATTAAAACAATTTGATGACATGAGACAAGTCAATTCTCCTTCATCCATGACTATATTAAGGATATTCATCCAAAATCCATGCACCACGATCTAAAAGGAAATTTGATGGGAAAGATAGAATAAAGTTGGCACTAGGTCAAAAGTGATGAGGTCAAAGTCTAAGGGATTTACCTTTCCAATTGAGTTCATAAGTTCTTTGTGATGTGCGGGGAAACTTTGCAAGAATTTGAGAGCTGACATGGTACTCAGTGCCTCGGCCAAATATTCAATAGTATTATGATTGTGGCAGCCCTCACATTAGAATTATGTGTTGAATTTAAAATTACAACCTTGGGAGAACGAAGTAAAAGCATTAAATGGTGGTTTTTCAATGTGAAGAGGGCCATCGAGATGAGGTAGTGTCACAGGGACTCGATGGAAGGAATACTCTAAGTATTCTCATAACTGTGTGCTCTAGTGGGCACATGGATTGGTTTATCTAACATGAAAATTTCATGTCCTAATGATGAGGTATTATATTGAGGATTACCTCCACCCCCTTTGTTAAGGAGGTGAGGTATTTTCAACCATATGTTGTTGTTGGGTCAGGAATTGACTAGTTAATACAACTGTCTAGCGAGTAGGGTTCTACTAGGGAAAATACATATGAATTATTCAATATGTGGATAGTCATTAGCTGGATGGTCTTTCCCACAAATCTTGCAAGGATATCAATTCTTTTTCTCTCTATTTTATTCCACCCCCAATGTTGTCTTAGGTTTGATATGCCCCCTTCTCATTGTCAGAAGATTTATTCTATTTCTTTTTTTTCTTTTTACCTTGAGGTTGTTGAGGATTCTTTGAGGGTGTGGATTGCACCAAATTCACTTTGGAGGTTTGAACAAGGGAATTATGATTTTGGTTGGCAGGAGCAACAATTGGGGCACTAGAAGTGATATTCAGTTGTTCCATCTGAATAACTAGTTGGCATACCTTTTTAGAGATCACAATGTTTCATATAGTGTTGTCATTGATGACAACAAGTGTCATTTATGTCGAAGGGGGTGTCCAGTATAGTGCAATACCATTCATAACTCAAAGGAGGCAATATGAAAACTAGATATCTTCAAACGAAGCTTGAATTTTATTAAGCTTTTGACATGGTTATGATTCCCTAGTGATCCCATAAACAACATGGTTACATAGTCCTTATCAATATCTTTCCAATGTTATATCCTACTCAAAAAAATCCTCTCAGATGAGAAGTTATGGCCATTAGAAAATCAACATTAATATGGGCTCCAAAACTATAGGACAAGTTAAACAATTTGCATATTCGAGTATATCTATGGCAAATGGCAATCCAACATGCATGAACTTTAACATCATTAAAATTTGAGCATGTTTGCATTAATCAGATGGATTCAAAATGACCACAAATTTGAATGACAGCAGATGGGTGAAATTACATGATGTTTAACATCCATTGTGGCCCATTCCTTACATGAAATGTGGCAGAGGCTCATAGGACAAAGGAGATGACATAAGTAGGTGGTTTCAGCATGGTGACATGACACCACCAGCCATTGCCATGTGGCAGCCAAATTTGGAGCATTATGATTGGTCAATTAGTAAAATATGGGTGAGACATCGAACCCTCGTAGGATTCCACATGGCATGATGATGTCATGTTGACATCATCATGCGAACAACCATGGGCCCTTACAGACCGAGTCACATGGCTTAGACATATGGAGTAAAATGTCAGGTGTTAAAGGTTAGTTGCATTGGATATGGATCAAGCCTCAGGTTTTATGGTAGACCGTCCAAGCCACAAGTGTACATGGTTGAATATAAATACATATCAGTAAGCTCCATAACGAGCATAGTTCACACCCAATGAACATATGAAGAGCATAACTAGTTCGGAGGCAAATGAAGTTGTGTGGTTAATTGGTTATGTGTGCAATCAATAGGTGTTTTGTTGATATTTATTTTAGTTTGATCCCAGAGGGGCATCATTGTTTCTAGTTGCGGCAACATTGAGCCTGGTGAGACGTCGGTCCTTACAAATCTTGAGAGGCATCGAAGTTTTGTCACAGTATTGGCTACTATTTCCTGATGGTTTTTGATCCTTGCAAAGGCAGAAAGGCAACATCATTTTGTCACAATAGTGGCCAAAATTTCCCAAGAAGTGTTGTTCCTTACTGAGCCTAAAAGGCATCGTCATTTTTTCACAGTACCTGGGGGGTGTTAGCCCTTGCAGAGCCTGAGAGGCATCATCATTTTGTCAAAGTATTGCAGTAATTGCTTGAAAAGCATCATCATTTCTTTATTGCAGTGTAGTATTGGTCAAAACCTTGTTGCCTCTCGCTATTTTTGTTGTCTAAACCCAAGCCTGAAGGCCCACTCTATTATATTGTCTATAGACAAAGCTAGAAGGCCTCACACTATTTGTATTTTCTATGACCAAGCCTAAAGGCTCCCTCTGTTTGATTTTCTATAGTCATAGCCTTTTTTATTGTCTAGACTCAAGGCATGTTTGATTGTCTACAATCAAAGCCTGTTTAATTATCACATTGTTTGTATTGTCTATGGCCAAGCCCATAGGCTCGCTCTGTTTGTATTGTCTATAATCAAATATTGAAGGCCTCACTCTGTTTGTATTGTCTACAATCAAAGCCCGAAGGGTCTCGCACCATTTGTATTATTTACAATCAAGCCCAGAGGTCTCCCTCTATTTGTAATGTCCAAGTCGAAGGGAATTGCTTTGAATAACTATGGCACATCATGATTGAAAATGAGTTGAGACACATGGATAGAAATATATATGGTTGAAGTCTAATTGTAAATGAACAACAAACCCTGACGCTCTCCCCGTGGTGGTTTATTCAACAAAATAAAACAAATACTTGTAGCATGGTATGATAAGTAGCATGGCATAGGTATATTCGTTGTCGGTATATGTTGTGTTATTCAAGACCTAGGTTCAAACCTTGGTGATTTTCAGGTAAAAAAATAATCTTTTATTTTTACTGTCAATATTCATTTTGTCAAACTGTTAGCAAGTGAGAAATAATCATTTTGTTGCTTCACTGTTGGAAAATGCCCATTTTGTAGAACGTTCCCTGAAAGGGGCATTCTGTAGAACGATTAATTTGATTTTTAAATTTTATATGATTTTTGGGGGATTCTGGACTCATTTAAAGTCCAAATTGGATTTTGAAAGAATCTTGGCGATCGGGGTTTGGAGGTGAACAATTATGAAGTCATTAAAAGCCTTATTGGCATATTTTTTGACAACCATAATCTCAGTTATATGGTTTAGAGGCTTGTGAACAATTTGTAGTGATGATGAGTATATGGATGATACAAGGCCTGAGATGAGTTTTATGTGACTAGATTGAAACAGAGTTTGGAGAACATATGATGGATGGTTGAAAATAGCATGACAACATGAGGTTATTCAATTTGAAGATTTATTTTGTTAAAGAGAAGGTGGATCCAATTTGAAATATTTTGAAAAGAGGTCCACAAGAAGTCGAAGAAGACGGTGGGTTCCTCCAATGAGGTTGGAGCCTACAACAAGTCAAATCTTGCATATTACAGAGGTTGGTGCCTCAATCAAGTCGAATCCTAGAGGAGGTTGAATATTGATCATCTCTGAGGTTGGTGCCTCAATCAAGTTATAGCCTATAGTGAGTTACTACTTGCATGCTTTTAGAGGTTGGTGCCTTAATCAGATTGTAGCCTATCGCAAGTAGTGGCTTACATATCTTAGGGATGGGTCCTTTTAGTGGCTTCCAACAAGTCGTTGCCTGCAAATCTATGGAATGAATTGAAGAAAAAGGAAGAAGAAGAATTTGTGGTTTTCTCCTGTGTGGATTTCCACGTAAGTGTGTGTCTCCTTGTGTTGATGTGATGTATTCTTGATGTGTTCTTTGTGGCTTCTTAATGCATTGTTATACTCATTTATATGTTGCTAATGTGTTATGATCCATTTCTACATAACTTTTAATTGATAAAAGATGGGAAATGGTAAAAATTTTGGCACACTAATTCATCCCCCGCCCCCCTCAGTGTGATCTTTACTCCAACAAGTGGAATCAGAGCAGTTTTCTTTCAAGAATAATTTGCTACTAGAAGGTTGAGTTCAAGGGCAGATGGCCACGATCAGAGAAGCAAGTAAGCACCCAGTGTTTGATCGATCCAACTATGTTTTTTTTAAGATAAGGATGGAGACCTATCACATCTCCTTGGGAGAAGATGTTTAGGCAACTGTGGAGATTGATTATAAAGGTCCCCAAATTTATTATGATATATGTAGGTGATAAGGTACTCTTTACATCCTATGCACAAGCTAATCACACTATTCTAAGTGATTTGGAAGATTCATAATTTGTCAAAGTAATGCAGTGTAATTCGGTTCATGAAGTATGGAATAAGCTAAAAACTTATTATGAAGGGGATATGAAAGTAAGAGAATTTAGGCTACAATCTCTCAGGGACCAATTCGAAAGTTTGAAATGGAATAAGATGAGGATATTGTTTCATACTTTCTTCAAGTAGACAATATTGTTAACTCCATTGCAAGTCTTGGTGAAGAAGTCAAGGATGGTTTTGTTGTTCGAAAAATATTAAGATCTCTTCCATCAAGATTTAATCCAAAAGTATCAGCCCTTGAAGAAATGACATAAGTGGACAAAATGACTATGGATATGCTTCATGAGCTAAGAATAAAGGAGGAAAAATCAGGAGTCAAGGAAGCAACATTCCAAGTAGAGAAAGAAGAGAAAAAAACATGAAGATCAACCAGACTTTAACTCTTATGAAGAAGAAGGCAAGTTTCTCCAAAATATAATGGGAGGAACCAACAAGTTCAAAGGTAAGCTCCTTAAGTGCTTTGAATGTGTAAGGATAGGCCATTATGCTTATAAACGTCCCTATGCTAAAATAACTTATAGTGATGATGAGTCAAGATTCAAGTCCAATTATCAAAAGAAGAAGCAAGCTAATAAGAAAAAGAATTTACACTCAAAAGAACAAAGTGACAATGAAAGTGTGACTAGTGATGAAAGAGATGAAATATTATTCATCATCGAAACAGAAAAAACTGAAGCAGAAATAGATTATGAAGGAGAACTTAGAAGAGCATTGAAGGAAATAAAGATCCTTTAAATAATCGAAGTTAAACTACTACAGCGGGTTCAACACAAAAATCTAAATGATGACACCATTCTTGCTCTCAGAGTTTAACTGGAAGAAGCTAAAAGGGTAAAGGAGTTTATGTCATAACAATTAAATGAGAAGGAACAAATTTGTGAAAGACTAGAGGTAAAAGTTTCCCTATTGAGAGAAGAATTGGAGCAAATCAAACCAAAGTTTCACAAAGGGACTGAATATCTGGACCACATTCTCAGTATGCAAATATCTCCCTCATTAAAATAGGTCATTGTTATCAAAGAAGGTTGTGAGGCACCCAAGAATAATGGTCTACCAAGCACATCAAATGAAGGTCATCCTAAGAAGCTTGATCAGACATTCATTGCACCTAAAGTCAACTACTTTGAATATCCTAAGCAAATTATGAATTGGGCCAAGCATGTTCATTTTAATTACGCTTAGGATAATACCAGGAAGCAACAAAGTACATAACATGAAAGAAACCAGAATGGAGGAAGGGAATCTCACATGATAAATAATCTTTATAAAGGATCCATAAGCAACAATGAAGCAGGTGCTAGAAATCAACAAATGAATGAGGTTCCTCCAAGGAATAACTTCAGAATGTCAATATCTCCATCTACATTTAGGTATCAAAATAATTTCTTTGGTTATTGTTTTTCATGTATGAAATTTTGGCACAAAGAATAAGATTGCAAGATCTATGATCTGATTAGGTATAATTGAATGATGAAGTTTCTAGATAGACCAAATCAAACGAATACCTCAACCATCTCCACAAAGGTTGAAACCCAACTTTGAATGTTACATATGTCACAATGAAGGTCATATAGCACGAAACTGCGGGCTCAACTTGAGATGGCACGAGTGACTTCCTATCAATCTAAGGATTAATTCTAAAGGATGGAGAAGAAGATAGGTAGTGCCTCAGTTAAATGTAAGCCCTCAGGTCTAATCCCTCGGAAAAGTCTTCTTCAGGACTACTACTTTTTTAATCGAAACTTGAAGAAGAAAATCTATGTTGGTATAAGGGAAACATATGGACAAGAGGAGATTCCAAATGGAAGATAATGGTAGGAATGTATAGGTAGAGAATTCATGCAAGTTCACCATCCAAGACCAGACAAAGGATTAATGAGCAATCCATGAAAACCATAATTCTCAAGGGGAAGCTTCACTATGTCCATAAAGAGTTTCAATATTGATGGAAGACTTTATCGGGATTAAAACACTAACAACTTGGTCAAGTCCACAAGAACATTAAGAGATAGTGGTATGATCTCAGGAGGGGTTTCTATTAGGTCCAAAAGAAAACAAAAGCATTAATCTTATGCAAGCAAAGGAATCATTGCCCTAGATGGAGACTCTAAGAGATCCAATAGAAGGAAACTTGAGATTCAATTAAGTCCACGGGAAAGTTCAGGCACAGTAGTGGCAAACAGGAAGCATGGCCTTAGGGAATAACTTTTTCATGTCCATAGGAAAGTGTTGACAATGTTGGACCCACCAATATTCAGGGGGTCTCCACGATATGAAGTACCAATTAGACCTCACACCATTTGGTGTATGAGCCCCATCCGGAATACGGCCCGGTTTCCAAAGCAATGGGTTTTAATGATGTTCCTTAGCTGCAATAACACATAGAGTGGTGTAATCATGACTTTGGTGAACAAGTGTATGACTCTGCAGAGGATAAAGTGCAATGTATGAAAGGTTCTCACACACGAGGGGAATATGAGATGGCACCTTAGAAGCTTGTAATAGTGCGCAACTTGAAAGGAACACACGAGCATAAAGACATCACAAATTAGCCTGCGAAATAGTTCATGTGTTAACCATGAGGGAATTAAACAACAACACGCATTCAACAAGATTCATCTAATGCAAACCAAATACTTCATAAGCATTAACGTAAGTCAAATAACATATATTGCAAACATAACAAGAATAATCCTACTATATTCACAAAATATGCATGAAACGTTTCGGATCTGAGCTTTTATTAAAGTGAAATTTCCAAGCATACATATACCATTGATGATCCACTAGCCCCAATAGTGGAACATGAAGTCTACACCTGCTCCTCCAAAGAAAGATACTCCCTTTATGGTATAGAGAAGCCAAGGCTCTTAACAAATTCCCAAGCTCTTAATTCTAGGCTAAAAGCCTAGCCAAAAGCTTGGATCCTGAAAATCCCTTTACATGAGCTATGAGGGAATAGGATCTATTTATAACAAAAGGGATGACTATTCACTTCCCCTTGTGACTCTTGGACTTCCCTCATGACTCTTCAACTTCTTTACAAGATGACTCTTCAATTTCTTTATAACATGACTCTTCGTATTCCACTACTGACGCTTGGAATTCCACTTTCAAATCAATTACAAAAGAATATTACAATATACTCATACCCATATAAGACAAAATTGGGTGGAGACAACTAGACAGCCTAATAAGACAAAATAAGTAAGCTTGAGTTTAGGGAAAATCCAGCTCAGCAACTTCCATTTGATGGTTCTCGGTCATGTAACAATGCCAAGATTTGTACTATGCGATGACATCCCAAAATTGTCCGATGGTCTCAGGCTGGAAGTGGACTCTAGCCTCCATGGCATTTGGGTACACTAATTTGGAAACGGTCTATGTTTCCTTATTGATTAGGAGCAACATTGTATTTATTTGGACAGGGCCACCAATGTACTTCTGCACATTTTGTCTGTTTACTTCAAGATCTTCCCTGATGGCGATCTGTCTCAACTTCTCTAAGTATCCTTCAATCTCCTACCTGACCTGATTTTGTGTTTGGTCTCAGCGAGTGAGCCAACTGATGGGATATCGTGCGATTTCACCAAGAATTCCAAGCTATTGTACAATCCTTCATATGAGGCCTGAGTGTTGGCAATGAACGAGTTGAGTTGTTTGTTATTATGGATGAGCATTGGAACCTTTTCTTTCTCCAACTCTGCCTCTTGCCTTGTTTTCTTTCCTAATTAAAGCGGGGCCCCTTTGTATTGCATTGAACATTCATGCACGACAGTAATATTTGATTGTACATCCTTGAGAGTTTTGACATGATATTTACACTTATGTTGAAACCCATGCAAGTAGACAACTTCCTCATGCACAGTAACAAACTCATCATAAAGATTCGTCATGGTCGCTCCCAGTGTCGATACTTCACTGAGTATCACTACCTTTAGTTCTTCTAGATAGAACTGTGTGGGAGCTGCGTTCTGTACCTCTGCTCAGAGCCATTTAATCTCTTTCCTAATAGCCTGCAGGTTATTTTCCAATTGTTTGTTCTCAACCATCAAATTGTCCATGTTTGAATTTGTAGCACCTATGAAAGCCAAGTTGGCTATGATAATGGCACTTGGATTTCTTTTGGTGTTTGTCATGATCACCCTTTCTCTGATGAATGCAGGGCATGCGAGGTCATCTAGAAAATGTTTCTTCCTCGCTTCTACAATATTTTTCTGGAGCTCATTGTAAGTCAGATTGTATGTGTCCATAATCAAACCATCATCAAGAGGAACAATTTTCTCTTCCTCGCTTGGAGCTTGCTCTGTTGGAGGATGGAGAGACTGAATGGTGACCTGTTGTGTACTTGGCATCAAGTTGATATCTTGGTTCTGCGGCTCTAGTTCCTCCTCCATGTCTTCATCTTGATCAAATCCTCAATATCTTGAGCAAGCTCCTTGTCCTACATTTGTTTTATCTCCTCCTCTAGCTGTCGGTTATGTTCTTATTCTTCGACTTGTCTTTGTGCGACTTCTTCCTCTTCTACTCTTCATCTTTCTTCTTCTTCCTACTTCTTCCTTTCTTCCTCCAATCTCTTATGCTCTTGTTCTTCCCTCTACTTCTGTTCTACTTCTTGCATCCTCTATTTCCTCTTCCTCTCTACTATTATGGACGTTTTAAGTATGACTAGATATTCTTTCATCTTGTGGCTTCGCTTTCCCCAGGGGATATGCACAACTTTCCTCCTACCCTTCTCACGCATTGCATTGCACTTCTATGTTGATGTTGTGTTTGAAGTGACTTCTTTCCGTGGAGTAACTTGTGATGTTCCAGCAAATTTGACTAGTTTGCGGGACTTGGAGGCATTATAACAATTCTTCAATGCTTCCTCCTCAAGTCTATGAAAGGTCTCAGTTAGCTAATGATAATGAATTCTTTCATAGTGGTCTTTGCAAAAAATTCCTCAGATTGTACGAGTTGAAGTCCAAACAACCGAATGAGAATTTCTCTATTTCCTTACCTTCTGTGTCTGCAACTTTGAGATTCTTATTTCTGTACAATCTGATATACATACAAAGAGCAATCCAAGGTGCTTTCTTCTTCTTGTACAAATTTGTTGACAACTCTATGGAGAGATGATATGAAACTTCTTGCATAACTAATTTATCCATGTCATACCTTGATAAAAATATGTGGAGACTTTTGTCCATTGAACACTTTGATGAAATTCCCATCCGGTGAGGCAAACCAATCTGCTATCTCTGACACTACTTCCATTGCGCCACGTGATATGCAAGGTGGATCTTCCTCAAATATCAACTTATACAATGGACTGAAGAAGTGATCAGTCAACTTTTCCTTTACTCTAAAAGCAGCTTGCAGTAGATGTGCACGACAGGCTCTCTTGGTGTCCAAGTCCAATTCATGTAAGGGAATGAAGTGTGTGCACAGATTGCATCCAGTAGATAGGCAGACATGTAAAATATCGCTTGCTTTCCCTTGGGGGGACTTAGGGAATTATCTACATGGATCCACAATTGTCGAGACAACAAGTCTGACCAGTTGAATGGTCTTCCTTTGTTCACAACCTACTTCAATAAGAATGACCACCCTTTAGGGAAGGTATCAGTGCTCTACTAACCATAGATCATGAAACATATAACTATCAAGAGTTGCTAGGTATTCCTAAGAGATTTTGTCTTGTAGGTGTTGGTGGGTATCTGAAGGAACTTTTTTGGCTCTTTCGCCCAGCGTTTGACAATGTCCTTGGTACTCAAGTAGATAGTAGTAGCATAAAATTAAGAATCCATGAGCGATTCCGGCTCCAGAAAATGGTACATGAGATGATAATCAAGTGCCAGAAAAGAAGCAGGCCTTTATCCGTTTTCGTTGTTCAGAGTCATAGTCTTTGGATATGTATTAGAAACTATCTAGATGACAACGTCTGTAGATGGGAAAGCCAAATACCTACATGCATCCTTTAGTAACCCTGACTTTTGTACATTTATATACACATGCCAATCCTCGAGGTTTTCTTTGAAGCTTCTTGCTGAGAATGCTTCATTCACTTTCTTCCATGTGATATTTGAATATTTATCTATGAAAAATTGAGTATCTGCGTAAAATAGAAATCTCATTGGCATACTCTCAACTGCCTCCTTGGTGCTACTTTATGTGGTATCCTTTTAAGCATATCTCTTTGGTGCCATGATGTTAGTGACTGATGAAGAGAAGTACTCAACAACTGTAATACTCATAGCAGGAAAACGCACTCATGGAAAAGACAAATTAGCTTCAGAAAATTGAATCTCAAATCAAGATCACAATAATAACCAGTCGACTGACAAGGAAAATTGTGCAATTCTTGAGGTGAAGGAGGGAGACTGGTTACCTAAACTGTGCATTACACAGTCTCAACAGCCAATGTTGCAGCTTGAGGTTAGAGACTGTGTAATGTGTTGTTCATCCTGGGCATACTAGGGTGGAGAATACGCATTGCATAGTCTCGGTGGCAAAGGGATGGACTTGAGCCTTGGAACTACGCAATGCATAGTTTGGCTAGCCAGGTACTATGCATTATTTCGTCTTAGAGGCCAAGCATCAATCTTAATCCTTTGACTTGCACAAATCCCATCTAGACAAGGCAACTACTGGCCAAGGGAAGGGAAAATCTTCTCAGAAAGGGTATGGGAAACTTGCAAGTCTAAGTGATGGTGCAAGTTAAAGTGCATATCTTACTAAGGATAGATAGACGAATGCAAATCAAGTGGAGAAGATCAACATGAAAAAGGAAAAACAAATATGCATGGAGAGTCATTGAAATGACGACCACTAATGGGAAAAAATAAGAAAATTGATGTGACACTTATAAAAAGGCAAACAACAGACCTAACCAACACTTATACAAGCTAGAATAAGTTAAAATTCTAACAACCATGAAAATAAAAAAGAAAAACAACACTCACAGAAGCTAAACAAGAAAAAGGGACAAAAGATCACAAAAGAAAAAATCACCCAGAAAAGCGCTAAAAACTCCACCAAAGGCTCCTTTATCTCCTTGGGAATTCTAGAGCTCAAAAATAGAATGTACAAATGAGATCTAGAGCTGTCCATTATATAGATCTAGACCAATTAGGGTTTATAACGTGCATGCCTAAAATCAAGGAAAAAGTGACACTTGGCGTAAAGTTACAAAAGTAGTAAGTGTGCCACCTTCTGGAAACTAATTAATGACTCCCTATTTTCTAGGGATGCCTTTTGATTTTTCTTTTTTTCTTTTTTCTGGAAAACTGGCCATTCACACTGTCAAGGAAGATTGTGCAGTTCCCAACCATTGGGCAACTCCTTGACTCAGTGCATTGTGCAGTTTTTGAGCTAAAGATATGCTTGCGCAACTTCTGAGCTTAAGGTCGAGTTGTCATCCAGTATTGTTCAGTTTATGAGCTCAAGGTAGACCTGCCATCCTGGATTACGCAATTCCAATCATCAAGGTTGACCTGCCTTCCAAGATTGCACAATTTCTGGAGGCAAGCCTAGCAATGTTGCAAGGTCAAGTTAAGACCTTGCTTGTGAGTGAAAGATATCAAACTGGGATCAGTACATCACAATAAAAGCATGAAAAGATAAGTCTTTATCATAGCATGGATACTTGACGATAGTGAAAGATAAGCCCCTATGGACAGAAGGGAGGTTCCAAAATCAAAGCATGGGAAAATAATTGAGGGTGGTTGTAGCAGCTATAACACTTGGCAACACGCTGGTAGAATTCTATCTCTCTATATTTATCTTAGCTCATGTAAAATAGGTATAACTCTTCAAGAAGTATTGTTCAGTTCATTGATCACCATAGCTTATTTACTTAGCTTAATTAAGGACATAGTCCCTACCATTCTCTTCATCGTTGGCACACTTACAAAAGCAAGTCAAACTAAGTTGTTTTGATTGGGGATGGAGAGTATATAGA
The DNA here is from genome assembly GCA_031772625.1 of Pinus tabuliformis. NCBI lineage: Eukaryota > Viridiplantae > Streptophyta > Pinopsida > Pinales > Pinaceae > Pinus > Pinus tabuliformis. The sequence continues at coordinate 880,027,353 of CM062814.1, forward strand.
TACACAAGTGAAGCAGGATTTTCAGTGTCTTGGTTTTCATCTATGGTGTTGCTCCGCTGCTAATAGACCTGAATAGTACCCTGACGGAGTCACTTCAGGGATACAAACATTGCTCCGTTACTAGCGAGCCTGGACAGTACCCCGGCGGAATTGATTTCTTCACCTCTCTGTGCTGGAAACCTTTCTCTTCTTTCGCCTTTTATTATTTTTTATTTTTGTTTCTGTTCAAATAATTGTGCATAGGCACTTATTGATTTAATGAAGCGGAAGAGGGATCTTGACTTATTGAGAGCATAAGAGGTTGTCCCTTTAGATAAGGATATTTTACACCTCTGAAATAAAGTTTGCTTGTAAAATTTTCATCCCCTCCTTACTCTACTCAATTTAGTTGACAAGATGAAACCAAGCAACTATAAAAACCAATTAGAGTAGGTGGTACTAGTTATAGATTTAAGTGGTGTGATTCCACTATGGTTTTCTCTAAAAAGAACGTATTTTCCATCGAGGTATCATCGACTAAAATATGAAATATGCATTCAAAGAGAGGGAATAAACAGATAAACAAGCATTGACAGTAGCACAATGTCCTCTCAAACTTCACCATGCTTGCTTTGAAAACCAAATACAGTCTCATGCAAAAGCTATCCTAAAACGAAACGAAAAGGAAAGAAAATGGGTAGGGTGGAAAGTAAATGGAAACAAAGAAAACAAACAAACTACTCCTACTCCTAAACTAACCAAGAATAGGTCAGGATTATGTAAAATGAAACTTCTAGTGTAACCACCGGCGCATAGGTTGGCCTATATAAGCAAGGGAATCCATATCAATAAAGATATTCAAGCACAAAACTATACAATAAAGATGAATCGATACATACCTTAACATTTGAAGAGTGAAATCGCACGTAGAAAAATGGAAAAAGAAAGCACATGCAAGATACTTTGCAGATGGATTATGGTGCTTGTGCACATTGTAGCAACAAGACATGTGAAAGCAATCTTTCGAACCTCTTAACTTGGCAAACATGAAGAAAGAGAAACACTTACGTTTCGCAACAGATCTTTCCAGGTATGATTCCTCCAATGATTGAGAGATAGGATCGTGCCAAGCAGTTGGAGAGTGAAAAAATTGAGATACAGATGGATTTTCAATTTGTGTGACCGAATGATGAGAATCCTCAAAAGATACAGGACTATTTTGATCAAAACTAGAATTAGCGTCAAGACTGGGAGAACCTAACATAACCATCAAGTCGGGCTGAATTGCCTCAATAGCTTGCGGAAGTTCCATGACATCGAAAGGTAGATCATCGAAAATTGGTGGCTTAGAAGATCAACAATGAAACAATCAGAGTCGTCACTAGAAAAATCAATGAGTATATCACAACAACCATTATTAGGAAGTTCATCATTATAAACAGAAGCATCCTCTTGATCTGATGAATCAAAAGCAGGGGAAGATTGGAAATAAGAAATTTCACCCTCTGTTTCTTCGGAATGATCGAATGATGAATTCGAAAGATCAAGAAGAGAATATTCCTCCACTCCATGTTCAGATGTAAAACTGACATTCCATAAGTTTTGAGTATGATCAGAATTAACATCGTCAGAAACTAATTCTTCGAAATATTCAACAGGAGTAACAAAATCACGAAAGATGTCAGGGAAATGCAAGAGAGGTAACCAACGAGAAACATAATCTTGTATTGCATATTCTTGTTTAGAGATAGAATCCCACACATACTCATCGTAAATGATATCACAAGTTGGTTGGTCAACACTAACTCCATCCTAATTTTGATCCTCGTGAACATCAAAAACAATTGACATAGGTGAACACAACAACTCACAATCGGGAGGACTAAAAGAACCAACGGATGGAGGGTGAGGAGAAAGAACATCACCAGAAAAATCAGATTCACAATCCCAACTTGCGTTTAAATTCTAAATATGTGGGGTTGGAGAAGATGGTGGTAGATCAACGAATGGGCTCTCAAGTTCTCCAACCTCAACCTGCGTAAATGGAGTTGTTTGATGAAGGGAAGGTGAAGAGTCACTCAGAAGAGCAACGTCCTTCATCACATATTTACAAAATCCATAACCAGTGTATGTTGGGAAACATTTGAAAGATTCATATCCTTTTTCGAAATATGAACAGGAAATTATAATTTCTCTTTCATTAAAATCCAATTGACATCATCTTTAGAAAATTCAAAACAGAAGTGAATAAAATGATCATGAAAATAGTTAAGCGATACATCAGGTGCTTTTTGCAAACACATGATCTTATTGAAAATAGATTTATAATCATACCTTCCAAAGGCACGGAAGAGCTCTTTGAAAATATAGTCGAAAGAGTGTATCGAAGCAGTTGGCAATGTGTAAGACCATTCCTTGACACGCGCTTCGAATGTGAGAATGAACAACCTGCAAGCAGCATCCTCATAGTGAATATTGTATATATTCAAGAATGTGAGCGGTGTGCTTGAGAATGGTTGTTTCACCCTCGCTATCAAATTTTAAATTCGACAAGTCATTAAGTATTCCCACGGGAACTTTTAGATTTTCGGTTCTAGAAAAAATGTAGGGGTTAAGACATGGGAAGGAGCTATTAAAGATACATAAAGTTTAAACAGATTTCATGGGCTCAACTTATCATCTAGCCCTCCTTCTAGCACCAAAAATGTTGATGATGTTGGATCTGCCAACATTCTAGGGGTCTCCCCGATATGAAGTCCCAATTAGACCTCACACCGTTTGGTGTAGGAGCCTCATTCGCAATACGGCCTGGTTGTTGAAGTTGTGGGTTTTAATGATGTGCCTTGGCATCAATAACGCATACAGTGGTGTAATATTGACTTTGGTGAACAAGTGTATGACTCTTGTAGGATCAAGTGCAATGTATTAAAGGTTCTAACACACGAGGGGAAGATGAAGGGGCCCCTAGAATCCTATAATAATACGCAACTTGAAAGGAGCACATGAGCATAAAGGCATCACGAGTTAGCCTGTGAAATAGTTCACACGTTAACCAGGACGGAATTGAACAACAACACACATTAAACAAGATTCATACTAATGTAAACAAAATAGTTCATAAGCATTAACATAAGCGAATTAACATATATTGCAAACATAACAAGAATAGTCCTACTATATTCCCAACATATGCATGAAACTTTTCAGCTCTGAACTTTTATTAGAGTGAAAGTTCCAAGCACACATATACCATTGACAATCCACTAGCCTCAATAGTGGAAGATGAAGTCTACACATGCTCCTCCAAAGAAATATATTCCCTCTATGTTATGGAGAATACAAGTCTCTCAACAAATTCCCAAGCTCCTGATTCTACGCCAAAATCTTGGCTCCCCAAAAGCCCTTTACATGAGTTATGAGGGTCTATTTATAACAAAAGGGGTGATTATCCACTTCCCCTTGTGACTCTTGGACTTCCCTCATGACACTTCAACTTATTTACAAGATGACTCTTCAATTTCTTTACAAGTTGGCTCTTCATATTCCACAATTGACACTTGGAATTTTCCACTTTAAAATTAATTACAGAAGAATATTACAACACACTCGTACCCATATAAGAAAAAATTGGGTAGAGCCAACTAGAGAACCTCATAAGACAAAATAGTTAAGCCTAAGCTTGGGGAAACTCCAGCTCAGCAACTTCCACTTGATGTTTCTCAGTCACGTGACAATGCCAAGCTATGTATTGCATGATGACATCCCCAAACTATGTGATGGTGTCAAGTTGGAAGCGAACTCTAGCCTCCATTGCATCTAGGTACACTGATTTGGAACCAATTTGTGTTTCCTTCTCGAGCAGGAGCAACATTGTATTGATTTGGATAGGTCCACCAATGTAATTTTACATATTTTTTCTATTTACTTCAATATATTCCTTGATGGTGATCTGTCTCAGTTGCTCCAAGTATTATTCAATCCCCTGCCTGGCCTGATTCTTGCCTTTGGTCTCAGTGAGTGAGCCAACTAATGGGATCTCGTGCGATTTCACCAAGAAGTCCAAGTTGTTCTACATTTGTGCATATGAGGCCTAAGTGTTGGAAATGAATGAGGTGAGTTGCTTTTTATTATGGATGAGAATTCTAACTTTTTCTTTCTCCAACTCTGCCTCTTTGCTTGTCTTCTTTCCCAATTCAAGCGGGGCCCCTTTGTATTACATTGATAATTCATGCACACAAGTAGTAGCTGATTGTACAACCTTGAGAGTTTTGACATGAAATTTACACTTCTGATGCAACCCATGCAAGTGGAAAACTACCTTATGGATGGTAACAAGATCCTCATAAAGATTCCACATGGTCTCTCCCAGTGTCGATACTTCGCTAAGTATCATTGCCTTAAGTTCTTCCAGATAGACTTGTGTAGGAGCTGCATTTTGTACCTCTACTCATGTTTTTTCAATCTCTTGCCTAGCAACCTATAAGTTATTTGCAAAATGTTTATTCTTGGCCATCAAATAGTTTGTGTTTGTCTTTGTATCATCTGTGAAGGCCAAGTTGGCTGCGACAATCGCACCTGGATTTCTTCTAGTGTCTGTCACGATCACCCTTTCTATGATGAATGCAAGAGATGCAAGGTCATCTAGAAATGTTTCTTCCTCGCTTATGCAATCTTTTTTGGAGCTCGTCATAATTCAGATTCTACGTGTCCATAATGGGCCATCATCAAGAGGAACAATTTCCTCTTCCTCGCTTGGAGCTTGCTTTGCTAGAGGATGGGGAGACTGAATGGTGACCTAGTTTGTAATTGGCATCAGCTCAACATCTTGGTTCTACGACTTTAGTTCCTCCTCCATGTCTTTGATCTCGATCAAATCCTCAATCTCTTGAGTGAGTTCCTCGTCCTGCATCTATTTTCTCTCCTCTAGCTGTCGGTTTTGTTCTTTTTTTTTGGCTTGTCTTCATGTGGCTTCTTCTTCTTCTATTGTTCGCCTTTCTTCTTATTCCTGCTTTCACCTTTCTTCCCCCAATCTCTTCTTCTCTCGTTCTTCCCTCTACTTTTTTTCTGCTTCATGCATCCTTTGTTTCCTCTTCTTCTATGTTGTTATCGCCGCTTTAAGTATGATTTGATATTCTTTCATCTTGTGATGTCGCTCTCACCCAAGGGCTATGCACAACTTTCCTCTTACCCTTCTTGTGCACTGGGTTGCACTTCTTTGATGATACTACCTCTGGAGTCACTTATTTTTGCATATTAACTTGCAATATTCTAGCAAAGCTGACTGGTTCGCAAGACTTGGAGGCATTATAACAATTCTTCCATGCTTCCTCCTCAGGCATGTGAAAGGTCCTTCTTAGCCATTGATAATGAATTCTCGCACAATGCTCTTTGCAAACATTCCTTGGATCGTACAAGTTGAAGTCCAAACAACCAAATGCAAATTTCTCTATTGCCTTGCCTTCGGTGTCTGCAACTTTGAGATTCATGATTTTGTACAATCCATTTTGCATAGGAAGAGCGGGCCAAGGTGCTTTCTTCTTCGTGTGCAAAGATTTTGACAACATTGTGGAGAGATGATACGCAACTTCTTGCATGCCCAATTTATTGGTGGCATACCTTCAAACACTCTGAGGAGAGTGCCATCTAATGAGGCAAACCAAGCTGCTATCTCTAACACTACTTCCATTGCCCCATGTGACATGCAAGGTGGATCTTCCTCAAAGATCAACTTATAAAATGGAATGAGGAAGTGATCAGTCAACTTTTCCATTACTCCTCTATGGTTGCACTCATAAAGAAGCTTGCAGTAGATGTGCATGGCAAGCTCTCTTGGTGTTTGATTCCAATTCAGGTCAAGGAATGAATTCTCTACACACAATGCATCTAGTAGATAGGCAGACATGTAAAATCTCACTTGGTTTCCCTTGGGGGGACTAAGGAAATTAGCTACATGGATCCGCAGTTGTTGAGACAACAAGTTTGACTAGTTGAATGGTCTTCCTTTGTTCACAACCTGGTTTAGTAAGAATTCCCACCCTTCAGGGAAGGTCTCGGTGCTCTACTGACCATAGATTTTGCAACATAGAAATATCGATAGATTATAGATCCTCCTAAGAGATTTTTTCTTGTAGGTGTTGGTGGGTGTCTGATGAAACTTTTTTGGATCTTTCACCCATCTTTTGATAATGTCCTTGGTGCTTAAGCAGTTGATGGAAACATAAAAGTAAGAATCCATGAGCAATTCCGGCTCAAGAAAATGGTACATGAGATGATAATTAGGTGCCAAAAAAGAAGCAAGCCTTTATCCGTTTGCATTGTTCAGAGTCATAGTCTTTGGATATGCATTAGAAACCATCCAGATGACAATGTCTGCAGATGGGAAAGCCAAATACCTACATGCATCCTTTAGTAACCCTGACTTGTGTACATTTATATACACATGCCAATCCTCAAGGTCTTCTTTGAAGCTTCTTGCTGAGAATGCTTCATTCACTTTCTTCCATGTGATATTTGAATATTTCTTTATGAAAAATTCAATATCTGCGTAAAATAGAAATCTCATTGGCATACTCTCAACTGCCTCCTTGGTGCTACTTTCTGTGGTATCATTTTAAGCATATCTCTTTGGTGCCATGATGTTAGTGACTGATGAAGAGAAGTGCTCAACGACTGCAATACTCGCAGGAGGAAAACACACTCATGGAAAAGACAAATTAGCTTGAGAAAATTGAATCTCAAATCAAGATCACAACAAGAACCAGTTGACTGACAAGGAAAATTGTGCAATTCTTGAGGTGAAGGAGGGAGACTGGCTGCCTAAACTGTGCATTACGCAGTCTCAACAGCCAGTGTTGCAGCTTGAGGTTAGAGACTGCGTAATGTGTTGTTCATCCTGGGCATACTAGGGTGGAGAATATGCATTGCATAGTCTCAGTGGCCAAGGGATGGGATTGAGCCCTGGAATTGTGCAATGCATAGTTGGTCTAGGTAGGTATTGCACATTGCGTAGTCTCAGAGTCCAAGCATCAAGCTTGATCCTTTGATTTGCGCAATACCAAGCTATACAAGGCAATTCTTGGCCAAGGGAAGGGAAGATATGCCTGAAAAGGGTATGGGAAACCTAGAAGATCTGAGTAATAGTGCAAGTTAAAGTGAATATCTGACTAAGGATAGATAGACAAGTGCAAATCAAGTGCAAAATATCAACATGCAAAAGGAAAAACAAACATGCATGGAGAGTTGTCAAAACGACGACCACTAATGGGCAAAAACAAGAAAATTGATGTGACACTTGTAAAAGGTGAACGACGGACTGAACAAACACTTGTACAAGCTAATATAAGTTAAAACTCCAACAACCATGAAAATAAACAAGCAAAAAAACACTCGCAGAAGACAAACGACAAAAAGCGACAAAAATAGCAACAAAAGCAAAACTCGCCTAGAAAAGTGTTGCAAACTCCATTGAAGGCTCCTTGATCTCCTTGGGAATGCTAGAGCTCCATGATTGAATGTAAAAATGATATCCAGGGGCACCCATTATATATATCTAGACTAATTAGAGTTTATGACGTGCATGCCTAAAATGAAGGAAAAAGCGACAGTTGGCGAAAAGTTCTAAGAATAGTGAGTGTGCCACCCTAGGGAAACTAATTAATGACTCCCTATTTTCTAGGGATGCCTTTTGATTTTGATTTTTTTCTTTTTCGAGAAAAATGGCCATTCACACTGCCAAGGAAGATTGCACAGTTCCCAACCAGTGGGAAACTCCTTGACTCAGTGCATTGAGCAGTTTTTGCTTTGAAGAGATGTTTGAGGAGTTTCTGAGCTTAAGGTCAGGTTATCATCCAGTGCTACACAATTTCTAAGCTCAAGGCAGACCTTCCATCCTGGCTTGTGCAATTCCAATCATCAAGGTTGGTCTTCCTTCCAAGATCGCACAATTTCTAGAGGCAAGCCCAGCAATGATGCAAGGTCAAGTCAAAAGCTTGCTTGTGAGTGAAAGATATCAAACCGGGATCAGTACATCACATGAAAAGCATGAAAAGATAAGTCTTTATCATTGCATGAATACTTGACAATAGTGAAAGATAAGATCCTATGGACAAAAGGGAGGCTCCAAAGCAAAGCATGAGGAAAATTTTGGAGGGTGGTTGTAGCAACTACAACAAAAAGCAACATGGTATCAGTGGGAGATTTTGTCAATAAAGTAGCATGGTCTTAGGGGGATGCTTTTTTAGGTCCACAGGACAATGCAGGAACAATTTTGGTAGTATGGTCTTAGGGGGAGACTTTGTTAGGTCCACAGAAAAGTTTAGGAATAGTGAAGCATTGGAAACATGCTCATAGGGGGAGACTCTATCACATTTAGGAACAATTTGTTGAATTGTGACAAACACTTATGCAAACATTGTAAAAATATGGTAGATAGAAAAAGATAATCACAAAGACTCTACAGGATTAGGTTCACACATGATTATGGATGACCACGTCCCTTTACCATTGATGTCAAAAGAGGAGAGAATGCAGGCATTGATACAAAGACACACATTTACTTTGGGTAAAATGAGAGAATCTAGACATTGATATAGATACAAACATTGAATTTGGGAAAAAGCAGTAGGTAGATTGGAGGAGAAAATGTAGGCATTGACAAAAGCAAGGAAAGAAATAATGAATCATCTTCGTAGTCAAGTATTGGGAGTCCTTAGAGCCATGATAGGGGGAGTTTGATGCATATCAAGACTTGGCTTCTTGAAATCAGTGAGCATCAATGTCTGATGGTGTTGCCATTAATGACAAAGGGGGGGATTATTGCATGTAGTGTTTTTATTGATGATAACAACTGACATTGATGTCAAAGGGGATGTCTGAGATAGAAAAAGTATCATTCAAAGGTCAAAGGAAGCAGTGTGACAACTAGATATCTTGCATCCTCATCAGGTGAAGTCAAAGGAATCTTTAAGTTTATTGAGTTTTTTACAAGGTTATGATGCCATGATGATTCCATAAATAGCATGGTTTCATAGGCCTTGTTGATACCTTTCCAATGATATATCTCTTTGAAAAACTCCTCCTGGATGAGAAGTTATGGCCATTTGAAAATCAACATTAATTGAGGACCCAAAACTATTGGACAAAACCCCAAAAAAAATCAATGTGTTAAACATTGCACATATTCAAGCAAATCTATGGCAGATGGAAATCCAACATGCATGAAATTTAACATCATTAAAGTTCAATCACATTTAAACAGATGAGTGAACTTGTATGATGTTTAATATCCATTGTGGCCCATTCCTAACATGGAACGTGGTAGAGGTTTATAGAACAAAGGAGATGATGTTAATAGGTGATGCAGTGCCTCTATGGATTGCCACACGACAATGGATTTGGAGTATTATGATTGGTTAATTGATCAAATATGGGTGATATGTGTGGCACCCCTCACAGGTTGCCACATGGCATGATGAAATCATCATGAAAACGACCATGGATCCTTAGGGACCAGCTCACATGGGTTGGTCATATGGGGTAAAATATCGACTGCTAAAGGTTGACTGCAATGGATACAGATCAATCCCTAGGTTTTATGGTTATCCATCTATGCCACACGTCCACATGGTTGAATATATATACACATGATTGAGCTCCATAAGTAGCATATTTCACACATAATGAACATATGAAGAGCGTATTCAATTTGGAGGCAAATGAAGTTGTGTGGTTAATTGGTTCTATGTGAGATCCATTATTAGTTCATTGATATTGATCTGAGTTCAAAATCAAAGGGGAATCACTGTTTCTTGTTGAAACAACATTGAGCCTAGTAGAATGCCAATTCTTGCAAATCTTGAGAGGAATCATAGTTTTATCACAATAATGGCCAGTGTTACCCGAGGTGCATTGGTCCTTGTAGAGTCCAAAAGGAATCATTGTTTTGTCATAATATTGGCCAGTGTTTACCAAGGGGAATTAGTCCTTACAGAGCCCAAAAGTCATCATATTTTTGTCATTGTATTGGCCAGTGGTGCCCAAGGGGTGTTTGTCCTTGCAAATCCTGAGAGACATCGTCGGTTTGTCAAAGTACTGCAGTATTGCCCAAGGGGCATGGATCCTTATAGAGCTTGAAAGACATCATCTTTTTGTCACATTTTTGGTCAGTGTTGCCCAAGGGTTGTCCATCCTTGCAGATCCCAAGAGAAATTATCATTTTGTCAAAGTACTGTGGTATTGCTTGAGGGGCATTATCGTTTCTTTATTACAGTGTGCTATTGGTCAATGCCCTATGGCCTCTCTTTGTTTATATTATCTATGGCCAAGCATGGAAGCTCGCTTTATTCATATTGTCTATGATCATAGCCCAAAGGCCTCACAATGTTTGTATTGTCTACAGCCAAACCCAAAGGCTCGCTTTGTTTGATTGTCTATAGTCAAAGCTCAATGGCCTCACACTATTTGTAAAGTCTGTGACCGAGTCCAGAGTATCACTCTGTTCATATTGTCTACAGTCAAATCCCAAAGGCCTCACACTATTTTTATTGTCTATAACCAATGCCATAGGCTCACTATATTGGTATTATCTACACTTAAAGCCTGAAGGTCTCACTTTGTTTGTATTATCTATAGTCAAAGCCTAAAGAGTCTCGCTTCGTTTGTATTCTTTATGACCAAGCCCGGAGGTATCACTACATTTGTATTGTCACAGTTGAAGGGAATAACTTTGAAGAATGATGGCACATCATGATTAACAATGAGCTAAGACACATGGATAGGAATAAATATGGTTGAAGTCTGGTTGTGGATCGACCACAAGACAAATCCTGATGCTCTCCCCATGGCAGGTTATTCAACACAATAAAACAAATTTTGTAGCATGGTATGAAAAGTAACATAGCATAGATCTATTTGTCATGGGTCTATGTTGTGCTTACCGAGACCCAGGCTCAAACCTCAATGATTGTCAGGTTAGAAAATAATTTTCCATTTTTTCCACCAATGGTCATTTTGTGGAATTGTTTGCAATTTGGAAATAGACATTTTGTTGCTTCATTTTTGGAAAGTGCCCAATTTTATATAACTCACCCTGAAAGGGGAATTATGTAAAATGATTAATTTGATTTTTATTTTTAATATATATTTTTGGGGGATTTTGGACTCATTTCAAGTCCAAATTGGATTATGGAAGAAGCATAGGGTCGAGGTTTGGAGGTGAAAAGTTTTGAAGGCATGAAAAGCCTTATTGGCATATTTTTTTGATAACCAAAATATTTATTATATTATTTAGAGGCTTGTGAGTAGGTTGCAGTGATGATGAGTATGTGGCATATACTGGGTCCAACATAAGTTTTATGTGACCAGATTGATGAGTAGGTTTGGACAGAGTTTGGACAAGGTATGGTGGATGGTTGATAGCAGTATGATAACACCATGTGATTCAATTTGAAGATTTATATTATTAAAGAGTAGGTGGATCCAATTTGAAATATTTTGAAAGAGGTCCACAAGAAGTTGAAGAAGGAGGCGGGTGCCTCCATTGAGGTTGGAGCCTACAACAAGTTGAAGGTTTCATATTACAACAGTTGGTGCCTTAATCAGGTCGAAGCTTAGAGCAGGTTGAAGCTTGATCATCTTTGAGGTTGGTGCCTTAATCGGGTCGAAGCTTAGAGTAGGTTGAAGCCTGCTCATCTCCGAGGTTGGTGCCTCAATCAGGTTGTAGTCTATCATGAGTTGTTGCTTACACATTTTTCAAGGTTGGTGCCACAATTAGGTTGTATCCTACCACAAGTAGTATTTTTCATATCTTGGGGGTGGGTGCCTGAAAATATGTGTAATGAATTGAAGAAAAAAAAGAACAAGAATTTATGGTCTTCTATGGGTTTCCATGTAAAATCTTGTGTCTACTTGTGTTGATGTGAACGATTCTTGATGTGTTGTTTATGGCTTCTTGATGCGTTATTATATTCATTCATATGTTGTTAATAGTTTGTGATTCATTGTTACATAACTAGCTATTGATAAAAGTTGTGAAATGGTAAAATTACTGCCACTCTGATTCACCCCCCCCCACCCTCAATGTGATCATTGGTCCAACACACAAAACTAACTACTACATTGGCTTGGGATCCTAGCTTTAGTTTCACAGTGGCATTTGATGATTGAAGGAGTGTTAGGGATAATTTCATATAAGGTGTTTTCTTGAAAATAGATCAAGTCAAGTTGATCGGCATGCATGTTCACCTACTCTTTAATTTGGGCTCCCACCTTAGTAACATCTTAAGCAATTTAGGTAAGAGAGACTTAGTGGACCACTCTTGTACTAACTCATCTATAAACTTCATCTAAAACAAACTTTATCATTACCTCCACTTATGTATATGATTAGAGATATGGGTAGTAGTATCTTAACACAAGTTCATTAAGACGACTCCACTCATGTATATGATTAAAGATATTGGTGGAAGTATCTGAATAGAAGTTCATTAAGATGTTAGTTCCCATATCATACATAATACACAATTGATAATTATTGGCAAAAGCCTATGCCAAAGACAAGAATTTATCATTCGCGGTGCTCTCAAGATCAATGTACCACTTGGTGGCACCATCAGTAAGAGTTTATTAGAAAAACAAAAAATAGATGTTATCATCCAATAATGAGTTATATGAGCACCACAGATGATATGTCATGATATGAGTTGCATGATATTCTCTAGGATTTCCATCGAATTTGGGAATACTAGCGGGTAACTTTGCTAGAACAATTTTCAATACAAGATTATGCTTGATGGGATCGTTCATTGAATTTGATAGATCAATCAAGCAAGCAATGCCATGAAGGGTGGGTTGAAGGATTTTTGTGGAGGAGGTGGTTCCCCCTATATCCCAAATGGATTATGTGATCATCCCATAGCTCGGTTTTTTAGAGGCGAAGGGGGGTTCCTAAGGAAGGTGGATTCCCAGAAGGATTTTCTTCGAGACCCATGGTAGTAACATATGGATTATTTCCTTTAAGAAATGAGCCCCTAGTGGAAAAGGGACTCTTTAAAGGTTGATTACTTCCAAGACCAAAGGACGTGCCAAAAGGAAAACATCCTAGATTCAAAGGGTTACCTTAGAAATTGGCACCCCAATGGAATAACATGTCACCAAGAATATTTCCCTCGCCCCCTTAAACATTCCAAGGAACTCAAGTTCTCCTGGGAAAAGGTGACCCTCCCAAGGTTTTACTTCCCGAAGGACTAGTAAATTCACTAGAAACATTTATGCGCTCAACGATGTTGAATGGCATGAATGTAGTATTAATGTTCCATCTAAAAGGAAACTTGATGTTAGGTGTAAACAAACTTCCTATAGATATATCAAGAGAAATGGGTGGACCCTTTGAATTGGATGATGATACTATTTTTGAACCTTCGACAACAGACATGGGTATGTTCCACATAGCTATGTCCTCCAAGGTCATTATTTGTAGATGGCCCAAAATTCCACCTCCCCATTTTTCTTTACCACTCCTTCATTCAACCTTGATGTCCTATTGGCATTCCTATCATCTTCTTGTTTGCAATCCTTTAGAATATGCTTAAACTTGATGGCCCCAAATAGAAGGCTCTCTTTCTTATTCTTACAATAATCTTGGCTAGTTTTATCGCTAGTTGAAGGCTTAGTGTTGTTCATAAAATTAATAATAATCATTGAATCCCTAATATCTATTATATATTTCACAATGGAAGTGTTTATAGATTTTATTTGCTAGATGTGAGCATATACCTTTTCCTTCTTATTTATGGCTATCCCTAGACCCCATGCATAGTTCTATATTATATTTTCCCTAGGATCAATAATGTTCCCCCATTATGCTTGCCTTTCAAGGGTTTCCTTTCATTTCTCCATCAAAGAAGAAGATATGTTTTTGTTGTTCTTTTAGCTACTCTTTGAATTCTTGCTCTTTCATTTGCATATGACATGCATGATGATGATATGGTTGCGGGAACACAACCTTAGACTAAGAATCTTTTCCCAAAAGGATGGTAGCTAGCCACTTCTTATCCTCACAATGGAGTAACTACACTTGGTGGCCCTCCAATCCCTTAATTTTGATAGCTTTAGACAATAATACTTGAGCTTTCACTATAGTGAATATAGGGTGTTAAATTTATTTATGAAATAATTCTTTATTCATGCTAACCATATTTTCTAAGAAGGATACGTTGGCAATATTTTCCAAGTTCACTTGAGAACTGGTTTATTTATGAGTGGTCCCTTATAATTTTGATGCTAGAGATTGAGAATATATCTCCAATTCTTTTGGGATACCAATAAATTGATGAGATCTTTTAAGGTGATCTTCCAAACTTGTTTCATAAAGATGCATTACAATACATGTTATTAAGTTTCAATTTCCAACTAACATGCATTATTGTATGAGTGATGGTGATCATGAGCAATGTTAGGGTTTTCTCTGGTTCTCTTCTGGTAGCCGCCATGGAGTTATGAAACCAGCTCACAAAAAGATAGAAAAGATAGATCAACGCCTTAGAATTCATCATCTTTGAGGGGGCAACCTCCTTTACATTGCACAAATGAACAATTCTTGGATGATACAAATGACAAGACCTCCTTTCTATAAATAGGAGTCTAAGGGGTCATCATATAATCAGAGCCGACATAACAATAATAATGTAAGGGCACAATAATAACAATAGTGGGCTTCTATGGGGCACAATAATAACAATATGGGGACTACATGGGCACAACAATATAATAAGGGGGTCATACTAATAACGATAAGGGGTTACACTAGTAGTATAGGGACCTAACATGCCCCTCTCCTTCAAAAAGTGTTGTCCTCAACACTTGAGTAGTTCTTGATGCATCTGTATAAAATTCTTGTCCTCCCATGTGGAATCTTTAGTGGGTAAGTTCTTCCACTTGATGAGATACTCTGAAATTGATCGATTTTGTAGCTGTCGGGTTCTTGTTTCTGTGACTGCTACAGGTTCCAATATGATTTTTCCTTCCTCATCAAGTTCTGGCAATATTGTTTGAACTGGGATCTTCTGCAATTTTTGAATGAGTGGCCAACTTCTTCTTCCTTCTTCCATTCATCCCTTGCTTCATTTATCAATCTAGTTGGATAATAGAAATAGCACAAAACAATGCTTCCACATCCTCATCCTTTCTTGAGAGTGCATCTGCAACAACATTTTGCTTCCCTTTTTTGTAGATGATTTCAAAGTCATAACACAACATATTTGTGACCCATTTTTTCTGTTCTTCTAAAGATAATATTTGTTCTAAAAAGTATTTAAGAATATCATGATCCATTTTTACCTTGAAGTGTCTTCCCATTAGGTAAGGTCGCCATTTCTTAAGTGCATGTAGTATTGCCAACATTTCCTTCTCATAAATAGTTTGCTTGAGATGTAGCCATAAAAATACCCAATCGCCTACATCAAAACTTCTTTCACTGCGATGTTGATCTGCCTATTGTTTCATTCGATTCTGCACCAAAGTGGCATTATCATTTAAAAGTTGGAGAACTTATTGTTGATGCTCGATTGTTATAAAATTATATATTACAGAGCAATGGAACACATAAAATATTGCAGAAATATAAATATAGAAAAATGCATAAAACAAGAGAGACACAGATATACGTGGTTCAC
Organism: Pinus tabuliformis; assembly: GCA_031772625.1. NCBI lineage: Eukaryota > Viridiplantae > Streptophyta > Pinopsida > Pinales > Pinaceae > Pinus > Pinus tabuliformis. The sequence continues at coordinate 880,043,000 of CM062814.1, forward strand.
CCAGTTTGGGCTACATCCATGGAGAAATAGCCAATCCTTCTTTTTATATTATCCAGTAAACTGAAGAGATACAACCTACAGCAGGTCTGATGTAACTCCCTCTTCACTCTCAATCTCCTCTCTCTTCCTCACTTAGAATACAGATCTACATAGACGTAATACAATTCCTTCATATATAGCGACGGGTTGCCTTCTAGGGCAAAAAACCCTAAATTAAACATAACTTCTACCGTCAAATCTTCACCTAATGAACAGTGTAGATTGACTACGAAATTACAGCATTTTACAAGGTAATTTTACATTTGTTTTTAGCTTCGGGGGCACTGCCCCCAAACCCCCGTCGGGGGATCGCTGGCCCCTAGACCCCCAGCCGAGGGGGATTAGCCCCCCGCACCCCCCCCCCCCCCCCCCGCGTGGAGGGGTGTACAATCTTCTTGGGGTAGACATCCGGTTGAAACCTTTGAATACAGAAGATAATCAAGCTCCACACCCAACAATCTCCCACTTGGAGACTGATTATAGCAACTCCACCGCTGCTTCATTGGCTAGACAATGACTCCATTTTGGACCTGGTTGTTTCTCATCTTCTTCATCATACTTGAAAACCGATTGAAACTGAGCAAATTCTCAATTTCTCCCTGGTTACAACTTTTGTTAACATATCTGCAGGATTCTGGCTAGTGTGTATCTTTTCCAGATTCAGTTGTCCATCTTCCAATGCTAACCATATGAAATGGTACTTGAGCTGTATATGCTTAGTCTTGGAATGAAATGCAGAGTTATTTGCAAGATGTATGGCACTCAGGCTATCACTGTATAACCTGCCCAATTCCTGCTTCTTACCCAATTCATCTAGAAACCTTTGTAACCAAATCATTGCTTTACTAGCCTCTGTAGTAGCAACATACTCTGCTTCTGTTATTGAGAGTGCAACAACATTTTGTATTTTTGAGACCCAACTGACAGCCGTTCCACCTACAGTGAACACATACCCTATTGTGATCCTCCTGTTATCTCTATCACCCGCCATATCTGCATCAACATATCCCTGTAGAGAAATGTTTGAACCACCAAAGCATAATGCTTGATTTGTGGTACCTCTCAAATACCTGAGAATCCACTTCACCGCCATCCAATGTTCTTTTCCTGGATTGTTCATGTACCTGCTTACAACTCCCACTACATGTGCAATATCAGGCCTTGTGCAGGCCATTGCATACATTAAGCTTCCAACTGTTGATGCATATGGAACTTTAGACATATAATCCATGTCTTCTTGGGTCTTTGGGCACATCTCCTTACTAAGTTTGAAATGGCTAGCAAAAGATGTACTAACTTGTTTTGCATTGTGCATATTAAATCTTTTCAACACCTTTTGTATGTACTCATTCTGAGACAATGTTAATTTGTGATTTTTTTTGTCTCTAGTTATTCTCATACCAAGGATTTGTTTTGCATCTCCCAAATCCTTCATTGCAAATGAGTTTGCTAATTTTCTTTTGAGCACATTTATATCCTACATGTTAGAACCTGCAACAAGCATGTCATCTACTTACAATAACAATATAATATAGCTGCCATCATTTTTCCTTTTGAGATAAACACAATGATCAGAGTGACATCTAATATAACCTTGTTCAGACATAAACCTATCAAATTTTAGATACCACTACCTTGGAGCCTGTTTTAAGCCATACAAGATCTTCTTCAACTTGCACACTAGTTTCTCCTTCCCTTTTACCTCATATCCTTGTGGTTGTTGCATATATATCTCTTCCTCGAAATCCCCATGGAGAAAGGTTGTTTTTACATCTAACTGCTCAAGATGCAAATCTTCAACTGCTACTAGACTTAAAATAGTTCTGATTGAAGTCATTTTAACAATAGGAGAAAATATTTCATCAAAGTCTATACCATTTTTCTGTGCAAACCCTTTCACCACAAGTCTAGCTTTATACCTTTTTCTACCTCCATCTTCTTCCTTCAACTTGTAAACCCATTTATTATGCAATGTTGTTTTTCCTGCAAGCAACCTGACTAAGTCCCAAGTCTGTTTATGTGCTAAGGAGTCCACCTCTTCTTTCATGGCTTGCTCCCACTTCTTCCTGGTTTTTGCCTGCACTGCTTCATCATAACATTCCGGTTCACCAGAATCAGTCAACAATACATAATATAATGAAGAAGAGTATCATTCAAGGGGTCTAGTTATCCTAGTAGATTTTCTAACACCATCTTCAGGTGTTTGAACTGCTTGTTGTTGTTGTGGTTGTTGTTCTGGATGTTGATCATTATGATTTTCAGGCGCCATCACTTTTCCTGTGATATCGTCAAGCACTGTGTATTCTCTATTTTCTTTTTCCTGTTTCTTTTCCTGTAGTTGATCCTTATACAAAACCTTTTCGTTGAATATGACATCTCTACTCCTAATGATTTTGTGTTTTTCATAATCATAAAAGCAATAACCAAAATCATTAACACCATATCCAATAAAGGTACATTTCTTTGATTTTGCCTCAAGCTTTGTTCTATTTTCTTTATTAATGTGGACAAAAGCTTCACAACCAAAAGTCTTTAAAAAAGAGTAGTTTACCTTTTTACCTGTCCATTCCTCCTCTGGAATACCACTATCCAAAAAACTTGAAGGCCCTCTGTTTATTAGATAAACAACAGTATCTACAACATCTGCCCAAAATTGTAAAGGCAAACCCGCATGCAATCTCATGCACCTTGCACGCTCCATGATTGTTCTGTTCATCCTTTCTGACACACCATTTTCTTGTGGTGTTCCTAGAACTATCTTCTCTCTATGAATTCCATTCTCAGAACAATACCTAGCAAACTCTTTGCTGCAATATTCACCTCCATTGTCTGATCTGAGACACTTTAACTTTTTTCCTGTCTCATTTTCAACCAAGGCTTTCCATTTCTTGAAAGTATCAAATACATCAGATTTATTTCGAATACAATAAATCCAGGTTTTTCTGGTTGCATCATCAATAAAAGTAACATAATAACGAGAGACACCAAGAGATGATACCTGAGCAGGTCTCCATACATCTGTATGCACAAGCTCTAATTTTTCGCTCTTCTTTTCTTTCCCAACTCTGAGGAATCTGACTCTCTTCTATTTTCCATAAACACAATTCTCACATATTTTTAAATCAACATGCTTCAAACCTGGCAACAAATTTCTTGAGTGAAGAATTTGGATCCCCTTCTCACTCATGTGCCCGAACCTATGATGCCACAATGCCGTATCTTCTCCTGTAGAGGTTAAAGCATTAACATAATTAGAAATACCATTGCATAAATACAATGTACCAACCTTTTCTCCTTTCGCTATTACCAGGGATGCTTTAGTGACCTTCCAGGTTTTATCTGTGAAAGTGGTTAAGCAACCTTCACCTCCCAACTGCCCTGTTGAAATCAAATTTTTCTTCAAATATGGAACATGCCTTACCTCCTTCAACACCCACTGATTTCCATTTTGTTGTTTTATGAAAACTATACCCATTCCAATGATTTTACAAGGTTTATCATAACCCAATCGAACCTGTCCAAAATCTCCTCGAACATAATCATAAAAATGTTTCTTATTAGGTGTGGAATGGAATGAGGCCCCTAAATCTACCACCCAGGCATCAATAATATTTTCTAATGAAAGAATCAAAGCATCTTGCAACACATCACCTGTTACATTCGCTTCATGATTATTTTCTTGTTGCGCGTCTCCTTCTTTTCCCTTCCGAGACTTGCAGTCTTTCTTCAGATGTCCTTTCTTCCCGCATTTCCAGCACACTATCCCTGATCTGGACTTGGATCTGCCTTTTCTTGACTTACTGCGGTATCTTGGGCTCTTTCCTCTTTCCATTTTTCTTCCCCTAGTCTCTGTAGTCAAAGCATTACCTGATGTCTCACCGGAGCTTTTCCGTCACATTTCCTCGCTAAGGATTGCACCGACAACATCATCAAACTTTAAAGTACTAGATCCAGAGACAGAGTTACTAATGGCCATAACTAAACCATTCCAACTTTTTGGCAATGAGCACAGAAATAACAGAGCCCTAACTTCATCATCAAAAGTTACCCCTACAGAAATTAACTGACTTGTAACTGTATTAAAATAATTTAAATGGTCTGCAACAAATCCACCTTCTGACATCTTCATATTAAATAAACGCTTCATAAGAAATACCTTATTTGAGGTCAAGGGTTTTTCATATAGTTTGGCCAATGTCAACAATAAACCCTCTATTGTCGTTTCCTTTGAAATATTAAACACTACCGACATCGCTAGGCATAGCCGTATTGTTCCAAGTGCCTTTCTGTAGAGAATATTCCATTCTATGTCTATCATACTCGTCGGCTTCTTTGTCTTTCCGCTCAATGGTAGGTACAGATCTCTCTGATACAAATAATCTTCTATCAGCATCTTCATTAGCTGGTAGTTTTGGCCGTTGAAATTTTCGACCCTAAACCTACCATCTTCTGCCATTGCTCCCACTCGAACCAGGAACCCTTCTCTCCTGCGAGTTTATCAACCAAATAGACCTTCGGCTCTAATACCAATTGTTAGAAAATTATATATTACAGAGCAATGGAACACATAAAATATTGTAGAAATATAAACACAGAAAATCACATAAAACAAGAGAGACACAAATATACGTGGTTCACCCAGTTTGGGCTACATCCACAGAGAAACATTCAGTCCTTCTTTTTATATTATCCATCAAACTGAAGAGATACAACCTACAGCAGATCCGTTGTAACTCCCTCTTCACTCTCAATCTCCTCTCTCTTCCTCACTCAGAATACAGATCTACATAGACGCAATACAATTCTCTCATATATTGCGAGGGGTTGCCTTCTGGGGGAAAAAACCCTAAATTAAACATAACTTCTACTGTCAGATCTTCGCCTAATGAACGGCCCAAATTGACTACGAAATTACAACATTTTACAAGGCAATTTTACATCTGTTTTTGCTTCGGGGGCACTGCCCCCGAATCCCCGCCGGGGGACTCTTGGCCCTCCGACCCCCCAGTCGAGGGGGATTAGCCCCCCCATGTGGAGGGGTGTACAATCTTCCTGGGGTATACATCCGTTTGAAACCTTTGAATACAGAAGATAATCAAGTACCAAAGTGTCGTTATCATTTAAAAGTTGGAGAACTTGTTGTTGATGCTCGATGCGATCTTTCACTGGTTGAATCTTTTTCTTCTTGATATGTCCTTCTATCTTGAGAGTTTGAGGAGTGGTAATTTCTTCCAATGCATTACAAGATATGGTCAAATTCATTTCTTGATGCTCAATGTGATCTTTCACTTCTTGAACATTTTTCTTCTTGATATGTCCTTCTATCTTGATAGTTTGAGGAGTGGTAATTCTGGCCAACGCATTACAAGATATGGTCGGATTCATTTCTTCTTTCTCGATGTGATCTTTCACTTCTTGAACCTTTTTCTTCTTGATATGTCCTTCTATCTTAAGAGTTTGAGGAGCGGTAATTCTTGCCAATGCTTTACAAGATATGGTTGGATTCATTCCTTCCTTCTCTGGGGTTGGTTCTTGGTGTATATCCTCTCCTTTTGATGTTTCTTGATCCTTTTCTTCCTCCTCTTCACAATCAATGTAAAATAATTTATTCTCGGCACACTTATGACCTTTAATGTATTTGTTATCACAATTGTAACAAAACCCTTTTGCTCTTTTTTCTTCCAATTGTTGTGGTGTCAACCTTGTAGGTTCTGGAAGGCTAGGAGAAACAAAACTTTCATATTTATAGTTGTGAGGGGTAGACTTCCTTGTTTCCATAATTTTTCTTTCCACTTTTCTTACCAACCTGAATGCATTCTCCAATGAATCAGGTTCCCAAAGACAAACCTCATATTGAATGTTATCCTTTAAAGTCCCTATGGAAACATCAATCTTGTGCTTCTCTGGAATATCATTTTCCCTTATATTCAATTTTTGAAAGTCCTCAATGTGCTCTTCCATTGAACAATTTTGTTTGAGGTTTATAAATTGGCTAAAGAATGTGTTTCTCTTTGTATCCCCATAACGTGCTATCATTTCCTCCATAAAAATTGACCACGTAACAAGTGGTTTACGAGAACAAAGCCCTTTATACCATAAAATTGATTTGGTTCTAAATATGAAGATGCAATACGTACCTTTTGTAACAATTGCACTTCATGTAGATCAAAATATTGCTCCATCTGTAGTATCCAATTTACCGAATCATTTCCATCAAACTTCCTCATATGGCCTTTTCTTGATTTTAGGAGCTCAATCTTGAAACGACTGTAACTCTATACTTTCAGATCTCCAAGTTCTGAAATTGTCTCATGTAGTATCCCTCTAATTCCTCTTTCTAACCCCGCAAGTCTGATCAGAATTTGATTCTCCAAGAAAGAGTTACGCCCAATCTCCTAAGATGACCTGATTATATAATGCTTCAGTAGAGCGAACTTGTACGACGTGCCACATGTCATTGTTTCAACCTTCAGATCTAAAAAACATACATAGAAAACTACAGTCTTTCCTATTTCTGTAACTTCTTGTGAAATTTCAATTTGTTGCTCAGAGAGAAAGTTATGACGATTTTCCCAAGGTCACTTGTTTAGAATGTAATTCGGGAGTCTACAAAAACCCTAACTTCCTCAAATTATATCTCTAAACGTATAGCGAGACAAGATCTGAGATTCAGGCCCGAGCTTCACCAAGCTTTCAACTCAAATGGGTTTTAATTTTAGAATCTGATCCTTTGTAGAAAAAATATTATGGCGACAATTCCATTATGACCTGTTTGAGATGAAATTTTGGAGCTTGCAAAACCCTAATTTCCTCAGATCATATCTCTGAAAATATAGTGAGACAAGATCTAAAATTCGGAACCGAAGTTTAGACCACTATTTTAGCATACTACTTTCTACTTGATGCCTTTGCTATGATAATGTATAATAATGGAGAGAGAGGACATCCTTCCCTAAATCCCCTTTTCTTTTCAAAAAATTCATAGGCCTCCCATCGACTAAAGGTGTTATCCATGGGAACTAATGCAAGCTTTAGTCCATTGTACAAAACTATAATTAGACTCAAATCTAGAAAGGAGAACAAAAAGGAAAGAGTGCCATACCTAGTCAAAAGTATTGATCATGTCTCTTTTTATAATTATTCCTTTGTCCTTGTTCTCTTGGCTAGAATCTATTGTCTCTTAGACCATGATTATATTATCTATCATTGATTATTTCTTCTTAAAGCTACTTTGGTTATTGAAGATTATCTTGGAGAGGATCTTCTTCACCCTATGTGCCATCAGTTTGGTCAAGATTTGTTAAAGAAGTTGCAAAGAGGGAGGGACTAAAATATGGAGAATGATGGAGGATTCACCTCCTTAAGAATGAGATATAGGAAAAAAGAGTTATTGTTGCCTCATGTTTCATGTTTTTTTTAACATACAATGGCATATGCTTTAGGTTTCACATAATAATTAAAATAACATGATTACCTTCATTATCATAGCAAACTTTACTACAATTATTTGCAAAAGACAACAATGCCTAAGAACATAAGCTAAAATAATTATTTTTCTTAGTACAATAAAATGTTAAGCAATTATTTTTTAAATAAAAAATATATACGTTATTGAAAAAATTCATAATAAAAATGTACTCAATATTTTATCTTATTATCCCCGATGGGGGTGTGAGATCCTCGAGATGTGGGGTTCGGCTCAGGGGTTCACCACCCCATGGATCATACCAGCATTTAATTGTCTTATGCCATTGAAAATGGTAAATGTGCGTCTTCATGCAAGTTATCACGTCGTGGTAAGGTGGCATTCATCTCATTCAACATTGACTATTGTGATATTTCGAGTGGGGGCTCAGTTGTGTGGAGGGTGGTTCGTTTGCTGGTGGAGTCTTATGCAACCTGATGTGGGATGGTTGTGGGAGTCTTTTATAATCATTTCATGAGCAGGTGGTGGAGAATTGGAGGGAATATTTTTTATACGCCTGCCAAGTGACTGAGCAGGGGAGTCCCTAGTGCACTTGCATTTAGCAAGAGCAAAATAGAGAGACATAAACTCAATAGAAGTTCAATTGGGATCTTGCAACTAGACATGGTGGTGTGAAACTACCTGAAGAGTTATCTAGCCACCCCTTGCTCGAATTTGTTGAAGGCAGGTTGGTGTTGACATCTATTCTAGACTTTTTGATTTTGTAATATGCTACAAAATTCCTTACCTCTGTCATGCTTGGTCACACCTCAATTGGCCACTAGTAATATTATTCTCATTTGTCCTATGAACTTGTTTGTTTACCGTCATGACTGAAAGGGGAGGACCATTAAGATGTTTTACATTTGACACTGCATCCATCATATGAAGAAAATGAATGCACGTGCTTAGAATGATATACATTTTCATTGCCTAGATTAAGTTAATTATATTGTTGGATGATGCTTTAATTGGTTCCATTTGTTGTACCTACAACCACAACACATGGCTCAGTTTGTTTCATTGCAAAGATATATGGATACAAAAAATCAAAATCACTTATGAAGTAAAATTTGTCCCCGATTATTCTCATGGATTACAATATTATTGCATTATAAAAAATTTGGAGAAAGGTTGCAAGGGTATACATAATGCAACAATGGTGAAAAATGGATCATGGTCATATCTATATCTCTGTGTTGTGGAAACTTTGTGTTATGGTGGTTCAAAGTGGGTCATTTGATTTTTATTTCATGTTATGATTTCAAAATTTGTCATATGGAAAAGGATTGAGTTAATACATAGTCACAACATTATTGTATACGCTTCGACGTTGATATGTTACATGCACATTACAAGTATTTGTGAGTATTGTTAAACATTATGTCATATCCATCAAACTACATTGAGAACCCACATGATGTTTCGTTACTTCAATACAAGGTATGTTATGTTGTTCCGAGAAATATCCCAGCACAGACGTGGAACCTTTTGTTGAGTTGGATTGTGATTGCACTACGTGTAGCGTTGGTGATTGTTGTTACTTCATGATGTGTTCACTTGTTGTGTCGTATTAGGGTTTCCTTTGATAATACATCCTGAATATGAGATTGAGTTTGATTTGTGCTATGGTTTTTCTTTGATAGTTTGACAGGTCCGCGCTCCCAACCTTTATTGCATGGTCTTGAGAAGCGCGAGCCTGTCCTGCAACTTTAGTGCTCCATTATGAGCCCTATCAATGGTGGATACCCTGTGTCATTTCAATTTGAAACTCAGATTGTAAAGGGTTTTTTCAGTTTTACACCCTATCTTGTGTAATTCGAGTTCATTTGTCGAATTTACACACCGAAGACCACCATAGTTACTGGAGCTAAATTGTTAGTTAGCTAGAAGTTAAGGTTGTAAGAAGGTTATTGTTCATTTGTTCCTGGAATTGGTTGGGTAAGCGTTATGGTTAATCATCCATTTCTTTGTGTTCCTTTGTTAATTTGTCTATTTCCCCAAGTGCTTCCTTACCTTTTTCCTCCTTACTGGTGATCTGTCAATCATTATTCCTTTGAATTTCGGTTGCATTTGTTGTATTGTTATGCATTAAGGTTGAGAAAGGGTGCCTCTTGTCCCTTTTCTACACAATTGCTCTCAAACCTCGTTGAAAAAAATGAAAAATGTTAAAGGGTTTGAAACCCTCTCTGCGAAATATTTTATTTGTCACAAGTTTATACCCTCACTTGTCAAAAAGGAAAGGATGGTAAGGTAATTAAATGCAACTAGAAATTATTTGTCGTGCCCTACAAAGAGATTTGATCTTTATTTTTTTTGCATTTTCCCCTCTGCATAGAGCAAAAAATCATATATGTATAAAGATAATGGGTCAAAGCATGGAGTTGGCTTACACTTTTTGGTGAAATGAGGGTGCATTTTGTTGAAAAACAGATGCTCGATCGAGCAATTTTAAGTGCTCAATCAAGCAATTTTTAAGCAATCGATCTAGTAGTTGAGGCGCTTAAAAATAGCTCGATCGAGAGTTTAAACAAACCCTCGATCGAGCTATATTTTTTGATTGAGCATTATTTCTAACTAAAATACCCCAGTCGCAACCTACACAAGTCATTTTGCTCAGACCATGAAAGGAAAAGGAATTTGACGGAAAATTTCTAAGCTCGACCGAGATGGAGGAACTCAATCCAGCTACCCATCAACCCCGCCAATGACCCAGAGGCTCAAGCCGAGGTAGGTTTCATGTCATTTTTGTCTCTTTTATTTAATTTTTTCTGCATAATAAAATAAATTAATTTGAAAAAAAAAACCCTAGCATACAAAAACTACAAAAAACAATCATGAAAATCACCATGAAAACAACAAAAAACCATTAAGAAAACCCTTGAAAGCCATAAAAAACAACCTAGAAAACCACCAAGAAAATCCTTGATGACCAAAAACAACTTAGAAAACCCTTGAAAAACACCAAAAAACTATAATTTAGGTTTTATTTTTTATTTTTTAATTTCATTGTATACATTATCTGCAATGGTGGCATGTTTATTATAACTATTTTCTATGGTAAACTTCATTTTTAATTATTTTATGTTTTAAAGCTTTTTTTTAGGAATTTAGTGAAATAAATTTTCAAAAAAAAAGGTTCATTTTTTGTTATTAAAAATGCATTTTAAATTTCGAACAAATTTGATCAGAAATATGCTAAAAAAAAATCAAAATAGAAAATAATTAAATTATAAAACTCCAGTAAATAAATAAATTAGGAACTTTAAATTGACATAATGAATATGGTTTCTCATGGTGAACCTCTATTAAATCAAATAAGAAATTTTATTCCATTTTTTATTTTAAATTTAAATAAATTTATATTTTAATTTTTTTTTAGTAATAAATATAGTAATTTGTTTTATAAAATTAATTGTACTTAAATAAAATATTAACTAAATAAAAAAATCCATCATTGCCCGAGAGGTTGGGGAAAATGAGCTATGCGACTCCTAGCACTTGGTGGCCAGGGTACCCTATCTTATATGCAAAGGATTGTAGCACTCCGACCTTGGACTCCATCTCGTGATTTGGTCGTTGAAGATTAGGTTTGGCTAAAAGAGACCCTGGCAACTGTAATTGCAGCTCTTGTAAGGTTCAAGCTCGCATTTGACAGGCGTTTTGCAGGTGGCTTCTCAGATATGATCTTGCAAATCGATTTTCCTCTGCACATTATGGAGGAGGTGGCTACATTCAGAGCCCTGTTGCAGGTGTAGAAACAGTGGGGGCCTTCTTCTCCTGCCCAAAAATTTGTGAAAAATTAGCTGAGATTTCGGATGTGGAACTCTCTCCGTCAGATCCATGCAATAAAGCCTTAGCCTTCTCAGAAAAAAGCATTGGTCTGCAAGTTTATGGGCTTATGGATGAATCCAAAACTTATTGAATCTTGGATCACGGAACAATGGACCCCCAAGCTCCAAGGTAAAGTAACTTTCTTTGCAATAGGCAAGGGTTTCTATGTTTTTCTATTTGTGAATAAACTAGAAAGAGATCTTATTTTCAAATCAAGGTCGTATTTTATGGGGACCATAGGCTTCTTTATCTCCCCATGGACTTTGGATTTCAACCCAAATTTTGAAATTACTTTTGTGTCAATGTGGATTCAGGTGCCTCACCTCACTCTCCATCTCTAAGGACCTGATGCACCAAAAGAGATTGGAAATAAGTTAGGCCTTTATCTAGACAAAGCAGAACCAAAAGGAGGTCAATTTTCTTGTGCTCGCATTTGTGTCGAAGTAAATCTCTTTGAAGATTTACCGAAGGCCCTAAAAATAAATTTAGGGGAATGGAGCCATATTTAAGAATTGGACTATGAGCATATTCCCTTCAAATGCATCATCTATCATTCTCATGGGCACTTTTCCAAAAACTGTCCTCAACAAAAAAAGGATGAGCAAGCCCAAGGGCGTCTCTAAAGAGGGGCAGACCCATACCCCCATATCTAATGCGGGTAATTTTCAACCAGTTCAAAAGCGAAGGAAGAATCAACAGAATAAGGTTGCAACTCCAAATAAATTTGTCAAAGAATTTCCTGAAACTTACCTCAGCAAAAATTCTTTTGAGGCTCTTCTAGATCTAGAACAAGAAGAAACTACTCATCTGAATGAAACCCCAAAGGAGGATCAAGGAAACGTACCAGTGTTGGGGGAGAATGAAGAGAAATCTCCTTTGATGGTTGTTTCTTCAGATACATAATCATGCTTTGCGGCAAAAGTATTAACAATGTCAGATTTTGAGCTTGCGGAGATGAGTAGATCTACTCCAACATTTTACAAAAAAGCTATGACGATCAAAGTAGCTCACACTAAGTCAAGCACAGGAGGCAATGTTGGACAATCACTCTCCTCAAATGCAACAAAACCACCTCTCACAAGAGGCCGGAAATCCCATAAGGAAAAACGGGAACGTGAAGCGAATGTCAATTTAGCTTCAGGATCCCAACTTCGTGTAGACTCCTTGTTGCAAAAGTCTCCCAAATAAGTCAATGTATTGTTTTTGCATATTATTATGTTTGCAATTTGTAAGAATTTACTCTTGTAATCACGAGGAAAGTCTTAGTTGTAGAAATCGTGGAAGATACTGGGATTTGTCTCCTAGAATCTTAGTCAATTTCTCAGTAGAAGATCCTCTAAAGATGGTGCAAATGTAAGGAATTTCCTGATTTTTTTGCTGCGTCCGGGGGTAGATTTAATAAAACCCTCTACTCATTCTTGTTAAAAAAAACTAAATTAAAAATCCAAAACAATTTTTTTTATTTAATTAAATTTTATTAACCTAATATATATATATATATATAATGTTGTAAAATATAACACAATTATAACTATTACATATATACAACATAACTAGATGTATAATTATATAACATAACATTGCATGTAACATAACTATATAACTATATATAACATAGTTATAGGTATCACATTTTCCTTAAGTTTTCCATTTAACTCATATTTGTAGAAATATTTAATATAATGATACGTGACAACTATATATCTCTTAGTTCCCACCCTTATTAAATAGTTGAGCAATGATTTTGTAACTTACACTTCCTATATTTTTATTTAACTATATAATGCAACATAGCATGCATGTACAAGTTTAAGTTTCAATAATGCATCATTGATACATACATTAAATCCATGACCAAAAGTGCATTTAAAGTGAATATATAAGCATTTAGACTATTTTCTAATTTGTATCGTACTATTTCATTATGTAGTGTGTTGTACGAGAAATATTGTCTTCATATGCTTGCCCCTAGTACATGTCAAGTGTCAAAATCAAACATTATAAGAACTTGTCTTATGGAGTATTTGGTTGGCATGAAGTTTTATTAGTTTTGCAAATAGGTTTATTTCAATTTCTTACATATATTTACATATTTTTGCTCTATGAATAAAATGCGTTATTTATAAATGGGAAAAAAGGTAAGTTAAAAATTTTCAATCTCATTTTTCGATTGTGTTTACATGGAACTCAATACTTTGGTCGATAATTTATCAAAACAAACACTCTATTTAGTTTAGGACTTTAGCCTAAATTATTATACTTGAGATTATAAATAGTTTTCTTGTCAACATTTTTTCTTGGATTAGTGTATATGAATTATATATAATTTGTAGAGCCATCTCCCATACACCCCCCAACCGCAGCTCGTCGGAGTGTTGGGGGATCTGTTATACACGATCATGCTAGATCATATAGTCATACTAGAGCGTTTGTTCCACTCATAGATCCTCCCTCCAATACCAGTCGGAGTGTCAGAGGCAGTGTTTCTATCTCTAGTAATGATCTTGCTACAAATAGTGGATTGTCTTCACCTATTGCAAGTATACATATTCCATTTTAAATCCTCTTTAAACTTTATATGTTTATGTCTTGAAATTGTCTTTAATTTTTAAATCGTATTGAATTGATGTGTTTGAATTTAATGTATATGTTACTTTGCTTCTAGTTTGTTTTTTTTATATATATATATATATGATTTGCAAACCCTCAGTAGGGTGAAGATGAGGATCAAAGTGAAATGTTGATCCCTCTGTGGAACGACGTTATAGCCAGTATCACAGTTGAGGATGTTAGGTCCCAGCAGACATGGATCACACGAGAGCTGGATAAAATCTCTACTAGTTCACCTACTAGGCATAGTTTGTCTCTGATGTTAGATAGCATCAATAGGTTGATCGATACATACTAGAGGGAAGGCCCACAAATCCACCTCCTATATTTCATACATAGGATTAGGAGGTTAGAGGTTAGAGGCAAAAATACTTGGAAGGCGGTGAAAGACACCTCCAAGAACATAGATATTCGTGGGGAGTTTTTTGACATCCCTCCGGAATCTCGTGTTAGACATATTGGTATGATTCTTCTAAAATATTCTAGGAGTGTTGATGTGGTCCCTTTTGTTTATGATCGATTCATTGCAGCTTGGGGCCAGTTCCCCCACCATGACCAGGTTCCCATTTACTTTGCAAAGCATATATATGCAGAGTTTGTGCTACATATGAGGCCAGATTATACTAGCACCGGATCTAAGTTTTATGGACCCAGTTTGGGACATAGTTATGAACGTCTTGGGGCTCGTAGGGACCCTATACATGTAGCACCACCTCTGAGATTGTTGCCACGACCATCTCAGAGCATGGTATTGTCGACAGAGCTATAGCAGTCATCACAGGTTGGCGACTAGGCATATCATTGCAGATAACATAGAGGACATTGGCCATTGCGCATGTCGCATTGCGTGGAGAGATGAGTAGACCACCTTCATTGCCTCGTGGCCCACCAGTTGCATTATTTGATTATTCATATCTCGAGATTCTATGGCATGACCAACTTCTGTCATATGCACATACGAGTCGTGATACCATCCGTGACACTTGGAGGGTGCACGACCCACATGACACATACCAGGTATATATATATATGAAACTTTTGACTCTTATCGTCAAATTATACATTATTTATATTAATAAGTTTGTATCAGATTGCATTTATATTAATAATTTCATGATAACATGCATGCACAACCCAACTACACATATGAGCTTCTGAGGTCATCTGAGGGGGAAGTTGACCAGCCAAAGAAGCCTCCTCTAGTGCATGTTTCCATGGCTTAGTCTCCTCCACCTCCACCTCACAACACTCATGGACTAACAATTGAGGTGAATTTTTTTATTCCTAAGATTTCATATTTTTTTTAAGTTACATGTATGTGTGCTAATTAATTGGTAGACTAAATATAATTTGTCTTTGCCATTGTGTACACATGCCCAGATGCAGAGAGGTATCGATGTTGCAGTGATGTGGACACATGAGTGTGATGTTGGGTATGGATGCATTGCGCCATATGCAGGGGAGCACCAAACCCAGATTGATCAGACCCCCATCCCACTTGACTTCCATTTACACTCGATTGAGTCACAAATATGGAACTATTTAAATGCACAGTTTAAAATCATTTATTTCCATATTGTTTATTGTACAAATAATGTTTTAATTAATTTGAATTTGAATGTGTTATATTGCAATACTAGATTATGGACGCTCACTTTGTGCAGCAGAACACACATAAGAGTTCTAGAAGCAATACTTTCTAGAGTGGATCATAGATAGTTTGTATATTTTTAGGCCCATTTCATAGGGCACATTCACATGTGATGCGCGGACATTGTATATTTTCATACATGGACAATTTATGGATGCATGAAAATTATTTGAGTTTATGGATCCTTATTATTTCAATTTGTGGATATTCATGTATATAATGTAATTTGTATATATTTTCATATGGACAGTTTATTATCATACATAGCTCACAAGATAACAATTTTGACTTCTCCGGAAATAAAATAAGTACAATCTCGGACTATGATGCAAGTCATTTTGATACTTAAAATGAACTAAAATATATTTTCATAGTTCAATTAAAAAAAACAAATAGGATTGAAATACATTTTAAATTCAATTTTAAAAGATGTCTTCAACTAGTAATGTTCAATTAATAACTTATTTTATTAAATTTTATTTCTTTTGAGGACATTTACAACAATGTAGTCATAACACATGATATAAGTCATATGTTTTGGAATTTAATATACAAAAAAATAAATAATGATATGTTTTTATAAAATTTTATGAACTTTCCTAAATTTGGTTGTCTATCAAATGTTTCAATCAATTCCTTAACTTAAGACATTCAATTAAGAACATTCAAGAAATAAAATTTTACAAAATAACAATTTTGAATTCTAGTTTCATAGGCTAAGGAAATAAGTACAATCTTACTATAATGCAAGTCACTTTCATACTGAAAATGAGCTAAAATATATCATGTACATCAATTTAATATTGTATTTGTATTAGTGTCTTTTAGTGAAGTGAATGTATGTTAATTTAAACAAGTAATGATATTTTTCTATAATTTTATGCACTTTCCTAAATTTACTTGTCTATCCAAGTATTTCAATCAATTTCTTATCTTAAGACCTTCAATTAAGAACATTCAAGAAGTAAAATTTTACAAAATAGCAATTTTAGTTGTCATATTGCCTTGTAGAAAGTGTCTTTTAGTGCACATTCAATATATGTTAAATTACAATGATTTTAATTTATATGTCAAGATGTAAAATACTAATAAGTTTTATTTGATTTTATTTATTTTGAGGTTATCTAAAAGAGCTTTGATTTTATTTATTTTAAGGTTATCTAAAAGAGCTTAATAGTCATAACATGATATATATATATATATATATATATATATATATATATATATATATATATATATATATATATATATAGATATATAGATATATTTTACATTCCAATATGAAGCATGTGTGTAACTCTTTCCATGTTTTATATCTTTTTCTTTTCCCCTGGAAAAAAGTCGTAATTTCCATTAAAGTTTGAAAATTACATTTTGTAGATGCCTTAGCATATGCATATGTGAGGTGTTATAGCCTGTTAGTATGTAGATGTACAAAAAAAAAACTACTAACATGTGTTCCACGCAGGGAGCACTGATATATCAGCATAATATCAACATAAAAACTGTCTCTACGCAGAGAGAACGATCAGTACCGTTTGAATGAAAAATCATTAAAACTTAGACATATAAACAAAAATTTCTACCGGGCTCGTGAGCCCATTAAACTGCATGTAAATCTATGAATGGCCTGTGATAGTGCTGGTAGAAAGCACCATCCTTCTCTTCTTGTATTAACCAATTGTCATCCTGCCTGTGCGCTGCCTCCTTTGATAGGAAGTCTGCCCCTGTGTTGCACTCCCTGAAAATGTGATGACATACAAAAGTGTCAAATAATGATATAAGCCTGTGAGCCTCAGCCAATATGTGCCTCAATGAGTATGCATTGCAATTAGCTGATTTATTTAACCAATTGCATACAATTTTAGAATCCCTAAAGAGTTGCAGATGTCTGCATTGTTTTTCTAAGGCAAATTGTATGAGGTATTTGGCAAAGAAGAGTTCAGCAAAATTGTTGGTTCCCCTTCCCAGGCCCATTTGAATTTTAAAGTAGTGTACTTCAGATAAATAAAGAATTGCCCCACCCCCACATCCCAAATCCTGGGTTGATCCATCAAAATAGGCCCACGGGATGGACTTATTGATGTTTTTAGGTTGTATGACTCTAGTGGGGTGAGCCGAATCTTCTTTAGGTAACAAGTCGTAATCTGCAATGATCCTGGGCAGTATTGAGTTCTAGTGAGGTGTTTTGTGGTTAAAAATAGCCTGATTCCGAGCTATCCAGATAGCCCAGCACATGATTAAGGGCATGTTCCTTTCCTTCCCACTATGAGCCATCCACCATAAGCTCCAAGCCTCTGAGATATTCCTTCCTTGCCAAGATTTTAGGGAGGGGTAGTGTGATGTTATAAGTCTCCATTGCTCTTTAATTACAGGGCAATCCAGAAATAGATGTTCTGTGTCCTCGGAATTTTCTTTGCATAAGTGACACCAAAACGGTCCATGGAAAGCTCTTTTCATCAAGTTTGAGCCTGTTGGGATCTTGTTGAAGAGGATTGTCCACATGAGGACACGTGTTCTGGGCACAACTTTAAGTTTCCATAAGGCTTTCCACCATAGCTCAATGGGATGTGGCTTCTCAGATTCCATCAAGATCAAATACCCTTCCTTTGGAGTGTATCGACCATGCTTGGCATGAGCCCAAATGATCTCGTCTTCTCCTTCAGTGATCTGAATATGAGACTCAGTCAATGCCTCAGTATAAAGAAGCCAACACTGATGCCATTGTGCAGGTATGTTGAGGTCAAGTGCAAATTTCCAGGCTTGTTGAAACATAGAGGAGTGTGCCGCATCCACTATGTGACTGATATTCGTTATTCCTTGTCCCGCAAGATAATGCTTCAACTCTGCGGGCAGTCGATGTGCATTGCCACATCCTATCCAGGGGTCAACCCCGATTCGAACAGAGGTTCCTGATTGAATTCTCCATGTAAGTCCATCTCGAATGAGGTTGATGGAATTTATGACAGCCTTCCAAATGATCGATATGTTAGAGCTAACTCTCTGTTCGTGTCGGATCCAGTCCATAATATAGGAGGGACTAATGTATTTGGCAGTAGCAACTTTTGTCCATAGACTGTTTGTGTAGATAAGCTGCCAACCCAGTTTTTCCGCCAGAGCTTTGGAGAAAATGTCCAGCCGCTTTATACCCCACCCTCCCCATCTTTTAGGTCTGGCGATGGTATCCCATTTTACCCAGGCAAAAATTCTTCCTTGATGGTTCCCTTTCCATAAGAAACGACAGCAGATGTTTTGGATTCTGGCTAGGATACCTCTGGGTATCCAAGCTAGTGTCATCCAATATACAGGTGTAGCTTCCAGAACTGCTTTGATGAGGACCAGTCGACCAGCCCTTGAAAGGTACTTGTGATACCAGATGTTGAGGCATTTTTCAATCTTGGTGATGAGCCATATCCAATCAGTAATTTTGTATCCATGCGGCTTTAGTCTATATCCAAGGTATCTCAACCCTTCTTCAATGGATAGAAGTGTAAAGGGAAAACGCCTGAGTGCAAATTGAATCTCATGTTGTGTACAGCCAGAGGCTGTCAGAGTGGATTTGCTGACATTAATTGCCATACCAGTAGCTTGCTAGAATAGCCCAAAAGCATTCTGAAGTGTTGTGATATCCCCAATGCTCCCATTCAAGAAGATGAGCACATCATCCACAAATAAAATATGTGTGAGGATGCAGGAGTCCGTAATTTTAATGCCTTCTATCCTGCCCCTTCTATGTTCAGCACCGATGATCTTGCTCAATCCTTCCATGATGAGAAGAAATAGAAGTGGGGAGAGTGGGAATCCTTGTCTAAGCCCACGCTCAGCATGAAAAAATGGGGTAGTTGCTCCATTGATTAGAACACTGAAAGATACATTAGTGATACAACACATGATCCATTTGATATAATCATAGGGGAAGCCCAAGTGAGTTAATAACATCCTGATGTAGAGCCAGTTAACTCTGTCAAAAGCTTTTGATAAATCAACTTTTAAAATCATGCCTTTCAATTTCCTCAGATGAACAGAATGAAGCAATTCCTGGGTTGTTCCAACCGCTTCATGTATTTGACGATTTTGGAGGAAAGCAAATTGCTCAGGGGAAATATGGGAAGATAGTATGGGTTTGAGACGGTTAGTAATGATCTTGGAAATAATCTTATAGATGCAGTTACATAGAGATATAGGCTGGAAGTCATTGAAAGTGGAGGGGTTATCCGATTTGGGAATAAGGGCTATAAATGTAGAGTTGATGGCCACAAACATCTTGCCATTCCTGTGGCATTCCTCAATGACATTAAGTAAGTCCGTGCCTAGAATGTCAAAAAAAGCGATATAGAACTCAATAGACCAGCCATCTGGTCCTAGGCTCTTATCTTTCTTGAACCATTTTAATGTGGCCTCAAGTTCTCCCATAGTGACCTCCCTTGTAAGTTCCAGTGCCTCTTCCTGATCCATGAACCTAGGGAAAAGCTCAGCAGTGCGCATAACTTCCACCAAGTTAACAATATGGGGAGCCTTGTAAATGTCTTTAAAGTGTGAAGTGGCTAGGTTAGCCAGATCGCAGGCTGATTGAATTGGATGCCCCTGATCATTCTATAGTTCCCATATTGTATTAATGGCCTTCCGTCCATTAGCAAATCTATGGTAGAATCTGGTGTTATCGTCTCCCTCCTTTAACTAGATTGCCCTACTTCTAAGTCTCCAACCTTCTTCCCTGTCCTTTAGTATTTGTGTCCTCTGTTGTATGAGGGAAGTGATCATATCTTTGCGATCCTGGGAGCAAAATGTGCCATCAGTATTTTCCTCATATGTGGTGATTTCCTGTTCAGCCTTCCATAGTATATGATCATCCTGTATCCTCTTCTTATGGGCCCAAACTTTGGATAAGGATTTCAGATCCTTTAGGTTGCGCACAAACCCTGCTGCAATATCCCCTCCTTCCCCAATCGGGTGACTAATCCAGTAATCAGATACTAGTTTGGTATATGAGGGGTCTCCTAACCAAGTAGAGTTAAACTTGAAGGGGGCCTTAATACAATGCTTATCCCCTTCCAGTTCAAGAAATATAGGTCTGTGATCAGATATGCCTCCTGATCCTACCCATTGTCGAACCTGTGGAACCTCATTGTATAAGGCCTCCTTGATGAGAAATCTATCTAGTCTCCTGGCTAAACTATGCTCCCCAATTCTATTGTTCCTCCAGGTGTGTTGTATCTTTGTAGAGGGGATGTCTATCCAGTTGTGGTCCTCCAAGAGATTTGAAAAAAAATCTGACAGCCCATCTACCTGAGCCTGCTGACCCCACGATTCCATGAAACCGATAGAGAAATTTAGGTCCCCTCCCAGAATGATATTGTCTTGTTGGTTAATAGAGGAGCTAAACAGTTTCCTCCAGTAATCAGCCCTGTCTTGGCAAGGGCCATATACATTGATAATTCTGTATTCTGCCTCTAAGGAGGCTGAATATATGTCAGCCCCCAAATGACCAATGCCCCCAAACCCTCTTTAATTCAATGGTGTGATTCTTGACACCTAGGGCTATGCCACCAGAATGACCTGAAACGTCCAGAGCATGGAATGACCAGCTAAGCAACCATGATTCCAAGAGAGGGATGATAGTGTTGGACATGCCTAGGGTTTCTTGTAGAAATATGATATCAACTATAACAGAAGCAAATAGTCTTCTCAAAGCTAGTTTTTTACCAAGGCTAGCTAACCCTCGACAGTTGAATGATAGGATCTTCATGGGGGGGGGGTGCTAGGGTATTCCTTGCTCTAAGAACCCTGTCAAGTGTCTGTTGTCTACCTAGCACTACTTCACCAGCAAGGTGCTTGGCTTTGGAGAGGGATGATGGTCGACCCCTGGGAAGTTTAAGGGGTGTAGGGGTGACCTCCAGATCAAGACCAACGGCATCTGGTTCTTGGATTTTGCCTTTTGAATGCAAAGGATATCAGGAGTTGGAGGCTACCGAAAGGGGAGGTGGGTGGTGTAAGGATGCAGAGGTGATGGAAGGCTGGGTGAATGAGAAAATCAGAGGGGGGGCTTGAATGGTACAGGCCACATTGGTGGGATGAGCCAGCTTGGTTCCATGGTAAATGAAGTGACCCACAGAGGGGGAGCTACAAAGAGATGAATGCGAATTATGTGCAGGTGTGATTGATGCAGATGAGATCGATGAAAGGTATGCATTTGTAGAACCATTTGTAACAACAATTGATGAGGTGTGAGGGAGAGAGAAAGAAGACATACCCATGGAGAAGACATCTCCCTGAGCCGCCCGAGATCTCTTCAAAGGAGGGGAGGGTGGCTGGTAAGGTGTCTTCCCACGCTTCTTCTTTGTTCCTTTCGCCGAGTCCGCCTTCGCCACCTCGCTTTCCATCTATTGTCCTTATCTTCCTCGGTTGGCTGCTGAGAATGGGGTTCCGGTATTCCAAAATCCCTATTCAGTGCCTCTTTCTTGTCCCTACGATTCAACAGACAATTTCTAAATAGATGTCCAACCTTATGACATATCTGGCACTGGTAAGGGACACCTTCGTAATCCAGTAACTACTTTCGAGAGAAGGATCTCCATTGTATGGTAATGTACTCCTGCAGTCCGCCTCTGGTGTCTAGGTGCACCAAAATCCTCGCATAAGCCATCATCCCCATTTATCATATTCCATGTAGGTGTCGAGCGAGTTCCCGATCCTTTTAAATATATCTTCTAACCAAAACTGCAACGGCAAGCCAAGGAGCCTGATCCAAATAGGTCCAACCCCAATTTGTTCTGTCTCAGGGTCAAATAAGGGCATCCATCGCTTCAATAGTATAGGGGCATGCTCGAAATGCCAAAAGGAAGACAAAACCCAGTTTGTGTGGTCGGGCCTGGCAAATCTCAGTGCGAACCATCCGTGCACGAATGTTTGAACAAAAGGAATATCGGCCAAGTGGTGTCCCCAAATCTCCGATGCCTAGGTCTTCAAGCATGCTGCAGTGTAATTCCTGCCCCTGATTCTGCCAACAAGAACTCTATCTGCAAAATCCATAGTGTCACCCCACTGTATATCCTCCCCAAGCCTCAAAATCACGTCCTCAACCCTGGTCTTAAAGCATTTATACTTCTTCAGGGGTCGAGGCTCACCTACAGATGGGTGATGTTCCGAGCCTCTTTCAGTATCCTCTGTAGCTTCCACTGTAGGGTTAGGGTTTGCGGGGATGGCATCCGAGAGCAGCGGAATGGTCGTAAAACATCCCGATGGGGGGTTAGAAGTGGTATGAGGGTTCAGGGGAGCCTGTTCCGAAGCAGTGATGGTAGCGGCGAGAGAAGTGAGGGTAACCGAGAATTGAAGGGGTTCAAAAACAGGGCCAATGTCGACGGGGCTAGGGTTAAGACAACTCGAAATAAACCCCAAGGTAGATGGCGACGGGGGAGGTGAGGAGAGAGCCAGCTAGGTTGGCGAGTCGTTCGGTAGGATAACCACAGGGTTGGAAGGACCAGAAGCCTGAGGTAGCTCAACAGTAGTGCTGATAAGGACGTCGTTGTAGGGTATCATTCCCTCCGATGTTGAATGCGTGGACATCCAAATGGATCCCTCCTCCAGCGGTTCTACCGAGTAGTCCACTAGGTCTAAATCCATCGCGCCAACTGCCAGTGGAGCAGGAGTGAAACGAGCAGTGAGTCTGGCAGCAAGGGTGGTAACCAACAGAGAACACGGGAATGGTGGAGAAACGATGCCATTGGGGGAGCAGAATCGGCGAGAAGGTAGTAGGTAGCGGGTAAACAGGGAGGTATCGCATCGAAATCACGTCGGTAGCCAGCAAGGAGAAGTGAAACATGGAAAAAAAAACCCTCGGATGAAAACATAAAACGAATAAAACACCCCTAAGCTTCATGTTATGAGGATGTGTGTACAGAAACAGAATGGGATGGGATGGAAACGATGTCGCTGTCTACAGTAGTATCCCGTACTGCAGACCAAAACCCTTCTCATCGTGCCCCTCCCAACTTTCTTTTTCTTTCCATGTTTTATATCAAACTAACACATGGCGTATTTACTAATAGCATAAAAATATTTTAATGATGTTCATAACCTAGATTGTTGAATTTCCATTTTAAGTAAAATAATATATCAACTTGGTTGTTACACACTGAAATGGATTTTCTAGAAACCAAATATGTATGGCATTTACAGATCTATACAATTTCTAGTATGCTCAACATGATTTCTATACACATGACATTTAAAAAATTTAAGATGAATTTTTTTAATTAAATCTAATCTAAATCCCTATTGATTCTAAACTTTAATTAAATTTTATATCTATGAGGTTCACATAAGGATCTTATCATTAAAAATAAAACCTCCTTGAAATTTGGTGTACTTTAGAAACTTAAGCACCTAAAGGAAACTAAAACTTATATAACATATATGTGCACCATTATGAATCTATCCTAGATAAGAGGGAAGCATTTCTCTATTCAAAATCACAAGATCATTCAATTGTCACATTTATAGATTAAAAAAATCATACATTTTATGTCTCTTATACTAGATTAGTGTTGATAGTGTTGGACCCGCCAACATGTTAGGGGATATCCCTGGTAAGAAGTCCCAACTAGATCTCAGACCATTTGGTGTAGGATTCCCAGCAGTGGGTCGTACGGTATCGCCTTGACCGCAGTTGCGTGCAAAGGAAAGTAAGATTTCCATGTTGGTAGCAAGGGGGTGACATGTGCAGCAAGCCAAGGAAGGTGCATGGATGGTTCCAACACAGAAAGTGGGGTGAGAGCGCCCCTTGGAAACCTATGAGAGCACGTGACTTGGAAGGGAACACACGAGCAAAGATGCATCACAAACTGGAAAACAAGTTAGCTAACAATCCAAAGTGATGGTTAAACCAACAACACATTTCAATAAGATGCATACATACTTATATGGAAAGAGTCCATACATGCATGCATAAGCAAACAATACATATATCATTAGAGTAACCAAGATAGCTGAAATACAATAACAACATATGCATGAAACGTGTTGGCTCTGTTATGTTAAGAAGTGAAAGTTCCAATCATACAATACAACCATGACCAACCATTAGTCCCGATAGCGAAATGTTACAGTCACTGCCGCCTGCTCCTCCAAAGAGATGTACTAGCTCTGCACTATGGAGAAGCTAAGGCTCGTTACAATACTCTCCAATCTTTCTCTAAGATACTCCTATCATAAGCTTGGCTGACCAAAAGCCCTTATATGAGTTATTAGGATCTATAAATAGCAAAGGGTGGGGTGACCCTTGCCATTCCCCTTTGTGACTCTTCACCTACCCTCATGACTCTTCACCTACTATATGACTGTTACATTCAACTATCGACACTAAGACTTCCACTTTACAAGATGTTACATACGATCTGCACATGTACCCATGTGAGACAAAATAGGCTTGAGCAAGCCATGCAAGCTATCACTAACACTTGGACAGTTGTGGGAAAACCAACTCTTTGACATCCTTATGATGATCGACGATGGTGAACTGATGCCAAGCTTAGTCATCCATTATGGTTTCCGTGCGCTCAATGGTGACATCCTACTGAAAGCGAACTCTTGCCTCCGTTGCATCTGGGTACACTGATATGGCTCCTCTGTCCAACTCATCTGATAACATGTGCATCATTATCTTGAGTGCAGCTGGACCAGCAACATACTGATGCATAGTGTCTATGCTGATCTCCAAGTGTGTGTTGGTGACCATGCACATGAAATTGTCGAAATACATGTTCAGCTGTAGTTGAACTTGCTTCTTGTCTTCGGCTCGATGAGTGTGCCAAGTGGGTGGGATCACATGCATGCGCACAATGACATCCATGCTCTTGAATACCCTTACATGCGATCAACAACACTGATCACCCTATCTGCTCCATGCCAGATGCTGGATGGGTCCATAACCTATATGGGCGTAGTTTCATCAGTCTATGCATGTTGTGCCGCCTGTTATGCCTGTTCCCACTGCAACTCCTTCTATTGTCTATGTAGCTCATGTTCTTTCTTGAGTTATCACTTTAGCACCTACAACTCCTTCTATGTTTCTCTCTCTGCCTTCGCGCAAACCTCTTGTCGCACTGTCACCTCATAGCCTCAATCTCCAAAGCTTCTTTCATCACAAGTTGATCTACTTGAGCTTGCAACTTTGTTCTACCTCTACGCTATTAGCAACCTTCCTCTTGCATTTGTCGTATGCAGGTGTGCTACCTTCTGTTGTTGTTGATGGTGCTACTCACTATGATGTCGTTGCCATTTCATCATGATATCCTTGTCCATGAACAACTTGATGTCTTCGTAGATAGGCAAGTTCATAGACACTTGATCGACTGCATCCCCAGTTGCGCTCTGAACAGTGTCTTCGACTTTTCTCTCCTGGAAGCCATTGTAATTGTGTTGCTGAGAGTTAGACGAACATCTGTGATACCTAGAGACACAACAACACTCATGACAAGCAATTTGTCATTTGAAAACCAAAACAAACTGGAGGAATGACATGCAACATACCTGTGTGATTGTTTGTGAAGATTGCGCAATTTTCACCAGGAGGCTAGGAGACTGGCTGCCAAAACTGTGCAAGGCATAGTCTGGGCTGTCGGGAGGCTGACTAACTACTGGAACTGCACAATGCACAATCCAACCTAGCCTGTTGAGGACTGAAACTGCACAATGCACAATTTCAATCAGCAGTGACATGCAAACCAGCAAACTACATTGCGTGGTTTCTAGGGCCAGTAAGGCACTCCGTCCTAGAATTGCGCAATGCAAGCTTGGAGATAAGTGTTGGGCCAAACTTGTGCAATTTCTGGAGGGAAGGCAGAGCCTTCACTTCCAAAAATGCACAATGCTAGCCGGGAAAGGCAAGGTCCGGGCCAAGGTAGCCTAGACCCGCCGATGGGCGACTGAAAACATGAGAAGTCTGAATGCATGGTGATACTAAGTGTAAACAAGAGTGAATGATTATGCATGCAAACAACAAGTGCAAGATTCAGAAAACGGGAAAACATGCATGTGTGTGAAATGGGTCGCCACAACGGCAACCGTCAGTGCAAAAACAATGTCATGCATGCGACAACACTGAGATGCGAATGAAAATTATATGGTGCTTCTACAAGCTAACATACATTAAAATGAAAACAAATGCTCATTGAAATCAAGCAGACAACACTCATACAAAGCGAAACACAAAAAGCAACAGAAACGCAGTGCAAGACATGAGAAGTAGACTTACCCTGAAACAGCTAAGCTGAAAGTGCCAAAGACTCCTGGATGTGATGTGGGATCTCAAAGCTACAAGATCGATGTGAGGAATGAGCTCTTCAGCGTCTGTTTTATAAGTTTTGATAATATCGAGGTTATGACGCGCATGCCACAAATCTAGGAAAAAAGTGACACTTGGTGGGAGGTTTCTAAAATGAGCTTTGCATGTAACCTCCGGCTGCTAAAAATAGATCCCTAAATCTAGGGGTGCCTTTTGCATACTACCTTTTTCTATTTCAGGAAGAGCATCCCATGCATGCAAATCAGTTTTGCTCGGTCCCGGAGGGAACCGGTCAACATGAA
The DNA here is from genome assembly GCA_031772625.1 of Pinus tabuliformis. NCBI lineage: Eukaryota > Viridiplantae > Streptophyta > Pinopsida > Pinales > Pinaceae > Pinus > Pinus tabuliformis. The sequence continues at coordinate 880,070,182 of CM062814.1, forward strand.
GGCACATGCAACAACCTGCTTGACTGAGAGAGGTATTTGCCCAATTTCTGAGAGGAACTGGGTTTGCTATCCCAGAGGGATTGCGAACTTTTAGGAGGAGAAAGTGGTTGTTGCCTAGAATTGCGCAATTTATATGAGGAGCTGGGCTAGCTGTCCTAGAGGAATTGCACAATTTCTAGGAGGAGCAGGTGACTGCTGCCCAGAATTGTGCAATTTCTCGGCTAAGCTGTAGTGATGGGCCAGATTGCACAATTTTCCCAAGGAAGACTGTCTGACTGTATTGCGCAATTTTTTAGCCCAGCATGTTGGCCAACAGATTTGCGCAATTTCTAGGCTGAGTTGTAGTGTTGGGCCAGATTGTGCAGTTTTTCCAAGGAATCTTGTCTGACTGTTCTGCGCAATTTTGGAGCTCAGAATTCTGTCCAGCAGATTTGCGCAATTTTTGGGGGGAAGGCTGGTTCCCCTCCAGAATTGCGCAATTTTCTGAGGGAGCTGCTCAGCTAGCAACTAGCCCAAGTCCGGAATGGCATCCTATGAGGGGAGTGAAGCAAACTGACATGCACAGGCTGGAAAGCTGCTGAGAAATCAATGAAACCTATGTACTTGATAGTGTAAGACATGCTGCTAAGGATGGTTGGTAGGGAGGCTCCAAAGCGAAGCTAAGGAAAAAATTTGGAGGGTGGTTGTAGTTGCTACAACAATTATATTACACTTGACTACTATAGACTCGGCTTCAGGGCTCGCCATTTGCATCATCTACTCATCTGGCCAATGGCTCGTAGAAATGCAAGTCTCCATAATACATTCATGGTCTGATTCTATCATCTTCCATCTCCTTGGTTCACTTTTCTTTGTTTATATTTCTATGAGATTGATCCAAGATGCTATGACTAGATGATTGTATTGACAAAATATATATTCAGGCATAAAATCTTTGTAAATTTTGTGATCGGTCTATTTTTTAACCTTTTCAAAAACATGGCTCATCACAACCATGCCACAAATTTAGTATGTAAATTGTCCATCTTCATATGGTCTCACAAACCTACTTTTCACCTGTGTGCATCACATCAAATAGTAGGCCACATTCTCTTTGTTTCATGCAGGGGGCAGTGACAACAAAAACATCGCCTACAACAAAAATACAAAATATGTATTACTTAAATACATTCAAGATTTCAATTTATAGATGAAATTGTTAATGATAGATGGGCCACATACTTTCCCTTACATGATCACAGACTCGATCATGATCAAGTGAAACGATGGTGTCTTCATCGTGCATCTCTTGCCACATCATAATTAGATGAGATCCCTTTGTATTAAGAGGGATACATTTCCATCCTTTCACATACCCATGTTTTTCACAGTGATCAAGTCTACATCCATCAACACCAATGCAAAACTCACAAAAACATGCGAGTTTTCTTATCTCGATGGCAAATATTTCCCCCATGTCTTTGCTTCGCACTAAGTGTAATTCCCCTGTTCCTTCTACAATATTACAATACCAAGGAATGGGTCTACTTGCATCGCCAAGTTCAATATTCTAGAAGAACCTACGCACATGCCTTATAGATACGTGACCTTCATGTCCTAAATGGGACCTGCATCAGTTGAACACCTCTAGTGATGATTTGAGTCGATCTACATCATGACTCATTTGGTACCTCATAAATGCCTGCTTCATACAAGCACCTGCACCATCATGCTGACCCTTTCCATGTCCTCTTTCAATGTAGCTCCAAGTATGCTGAATTTTTGTCTTCTTGGGTAGTCGACTAAACCAATAATTTTTTTTTGCTAACCTGAACTTCCTTACACAACCATCTAACCATATCCAATGCTTCCTAAATGATATGCCATTTTTCTTAGTGATTCATAAATCAGGTTAAAGCAATGTTGCATGAACAATGTGTCATGCTCACGATCATCACAAATGTAAAAGTGATACTGCTTAATTACATCACGTGACTCATAAGTTATATCCCTACCATCAATCTTCAATTGTGCATGTCTGTACAGAACATGTATGAATATGGACACTTGGTCTGAGTGATAATACTCACTATGTATCTCTTAGGTCCCTATACTACTAGTGTATCCCCTTATTGTTATTAGTGCAACCCCCTTATTGTATTGTTGTGCCCATGTAGTCCCCATATTGTTATTATTGTGCCCCATAGAAGCCCACTATTGTTATCGTTGTTCCCTTAGAATATTATAGTTATGTTGACTTTGATTATATTATGACCCCTTAGACTCGTATATAGAGAAAGGAGATCTTGTCATTTGTATCACCCAAGAATTGTTCCTTTGTGTAATGTAAAGGAGGTTGCCCCCTAGAAGAGTCTGATTTTGAAGTCGTTGATCTATCTTTTCTTCTATTTTGTGAACTGGTTGCATAACAATATCTTTGTCTGAGGAGCAAAAGTGTAATTCTCAGCAAAGTCCACCACTGATAAGATTGTTCCTGGCTAAAAGACATCATGGGAATGCTTAAATTTAGATGCTTTCCACCGAGACCTGTGCGATTGTTTGATATATTTATAGATCTGATTTTGAAACACCCCCATGAATTATGAAATAGTAATATCATCCTCAATATTTTTTATCCTCTTAGGCGCTAGAGTTGAAGAAGATGGTTGATTTCCCACGACATACTCATAATGCTTCCATGTGACGGTGACATCTGACATCCTAGACTAGTTTGGATCAATAAGAAAGTTCCTATGGAACAATGCCAAATCACCACATTCAGTGCATCTTCTCCCACTTATACATATTTTCTTGTAATACAACTCTTCTGGCTCCCTTCTACACAATATTGATGAAACAAAATCACACACTATAGGAGGAGGAGGGTCGTCATGACAATTATTCTTGTAAAATTCCCGGAAAGTGTCATAATGAAGTTGAAATTCAACATGATATCGACAACAACACGTGTCACAGATTGTATTAGGCCTAATAAACCATGGCTTCAATTTCTGAAACATCCTTATGGATATCTTCACATGGTGATTTCTTTCCTGAAATTCCTCGAACAGTGAAACTTCTGTCATTTCTACAATGTGCTTAGCGTGTTCCACATACTCACCTTTAGCTATGTGATGTCGTACGACATGCTTTCTATCTGGAATAGAACAAGAATGGATCTCCCAAAACTCTACCACAAATGCTCTAATTCCTATTGTAAGCCTGTCTTGGTAGGGTTTCCTGGTGATAAGAGCCCAACAAGAAGATTCATCATTTTCATTCACTCGAACCTTGAATTTGGTATGCTTGTGCAAGATTTTTCTTGAGACATGGAGAAATTTTGACATTGTTTCCAACTTTTGTTGTCTTGATGTACTTGGTGCAACAATAGTAGTTGCAATTGCCCTGCGCAGAACTCGAACATCGGTTTTTCTTGATTTTCCAAACATAGTGAATTTCTTTGATATATTTTCAGTGACATTCATATGTGTCTTCTTGATTTTAGCATCTTGGACACCCAAAAGCTTTGTGGCATGTTTTAGTTTCTTATGTTTGATCAACCCATGTAGTATCTAAGCTTGTGCAACAACTGAATGTTTCTCAAAATGTTGTTGAATGATGTTATTGACATGGTCTCTAATAGTGCGAGCAGGGATAGGCTCCCCAAGGTCCTCTATTGTGCTTGCATCCAAATTTTCTGCAAACGGTCCACCCCTTTCCAAACCACTGCAATTCCCTGTTATCCTGTCAACTTGAGAGGAAACAATTTGTTCTTCCAATGGTTGATTAGCTTGATAGGGGAAATCCTCTTCCTCCATTAGTTGATTAGCTTGACATGGCACATGTTGTTCCTCTAGTGATAATTGATCAGCTTGATAGGGCACATGTTCCTCTAGTGGTTGATCAGGTCCATAGGGCACATCTTGATCATCATTTGGTTGATCAAATTGATGGGACACATCTTCTCCCTCATGTGGTTGTTCAATTTCCATCCCTACATAGTGGAATACAAAATATACTTGTAAGTCAAGTGAATCATCATCATAAGATAAGTGAATAATAAATCTAAAAATGTTTATTTAAGAAATCACCATGGGGGTAGATCATGATATGATTTGATAGTATCGAGATAGGTAGCAGATGTTGACATGGATCAAGGGTTATAAGTAGAAACATGGAAATAAAAGGGTTTCAAGCTCAGGGAAAGATGAGTCGAAGAAGAGCACACTAGTAAAGGTATCGGTCCCTATGTCAACAAAAAGGGTGATTCAAAATATGATGAAAGGTAAAAGAATTCCTCTTCTCTCAACAAAAATCAATTTGGAAACACTAGGGTTCTATTCACAAACCCTAGGGAAAATTTAAATGAAAAACAAGTTGACAATTGGAAACTAGGTAGCAGAAGTTGACATGGACCAAGGGTTATAAGTTGAAACATGAAAAGAAAATGGTTTCGAGCTTAGGGAAAGATGGGTCAAAGAAGAGCGCACCAATAAAGGTATCAGTCCCTGTGTCAACAAAAAGGGTGATTTAGAATATGATGAAAGGTAAAATAATTCCTCGTCACTCAACAAAAATCAATTTGGAAACCCTAGGGAAAAGTTAAATGAAAAACAAGTTGACAGTTGGCAACTAGGTAGCAAAAGTTGACATGGACCAAGGGTTATAAGTTGAAACATGAAAAGAAAAGGGTTTCAAGCTTAGGGAAAGATGGGTTGAAGAAGAGCACACCAGTAAAGGTATCGATCCCTATGTCAACAAAAAAGGTGATTCATAATATGATGAAAGATAAAATCATTCCTCCTCAATCAATAAAAATCAATTTGGAAACCCTAGGGTTCTAGTCACATGGACCAAGGGTTCTAAGTTGAAACATGAAAAGAAAAGGGTTTTGAGCTCAGGGAAAGATGGGTCGAAGAAGAGAGTAGGTCAATAAAAGTATTGATCCCTGTGTCAATAAAAAGGGTGATTCAAAATATGATGAAAGGTAAAAGCATTCAACATGTATGAAAGGTAAAAGAATTTTCATGATAATGTGAATTATATGTAGGAGGCACCTGAAGATGATATAATCCCTATGAAACATGTAACTAATGACAAGCATTATATTATGAGAAATAAATCAGTTAACAAGAAAGGAAATAAATCAATAACACCTGAGGCTGTTACATTTGTAAGCACACCTGAACACATACATTTTATTTAAGAAAACCAAATGAATCACATACATAAGACAAAGTGAAAAATAAATGGTTAATTTTCCCTTTAATTTGAATGTGTGAAAAAATCAACAAAAAATGTTTATCTGAGGTTTTGCGTATGAGAAAAATTCCTAAAAATACCTAATGTCCTTCCGCTCAAGTAGTAACTAGGCCTTGTGAAGATTTTATAATATTGTATTGGGGCCATGTCATAAATGTCACTGGTGACACTTCCAGTAACCAAAAAACCAACCAAGGTATGGAGAGGGTTATAGTGGCCAAACGTACTAGGGCTACATCCCGAAAGAGTTGGCGATGCTTCCAGTAGCCTGACCAAGATCACCTTAGGTCTAAGTGCTCCCGCACCTCAACCTATAGGGAAATATGTCCTAAGATTTGGCCACTAAGTTACTTGCATCTAGTGGGAATGGATGAATCTCAGCTTCTGGTTGTCATTTTTGGACCCAGAACCCCTACCACGTGTCAGGAGACAACATGAAGGTCTATGATAATTTTCCACCTAGGCCTTACCCCCTTCACAGGTTTCTCTCCATGTACTGGATTTGTCACTGGATGATGCAGGATTTTAAGCTCCCTAAAAGACAACTTTCTATGTTTCAATATGAAAAACAACCATGACGACTTATGTGTTGCCTATCACCATGGTCCTAGCCTAAAATATAAATTATCTTGTGGCCCTTGTGGGGAATTTAGTGTGTTTAGGTTAAAATTATTTTTAGAAATACTTTGCTTCACTTAGGGTGTGCAACAAAATATAAGCTCAAATAAATTAGGTACAAAGATTCTGGAAAGAGGATACCCTTTATACAAAGTTTAAGTGAGCTTAGTGTGTGGGGTGAATGTGTGTGCAAGTGAAATTGTGAGCATACAAAGTGTGAATTGATGTGGATATGTAGTGATCCTTTACAATTCCCTTAATTAAACTATGTGATGTTTGTTCCTTGCAAGAAAAGAAATGATGTGTGGATGATGGGCCACTTACTTCTTTCCTAATTATACTATGTGAGCATATGTTTGTGTGCAAAATTTCAAAGTAAAATATAAGCAATTACTCTACTTGTAATGGTTAGTAAACCAAATTGGTTAGTAGTGATGGTGTGTGCAAGGTGAATCTAGTGCACATACAAAGTGTTTGAATTGCAAGTATGTGGATATGTGGTTCATGATCCTTTAATACAATTCCCCTAATTACACTATGTGATGTTTGTTCCTTGCAAGAAAAGAAATGATGTGTGGATGATGGACCACTTACTTATTTCCTAATTATACTATGTGAGCATATGTTTGAGTGCAAAATTTCAAAGTAAAATATAAGCCTTAATTACTCTACTTGTAATGGTTAGTATAACAAATTGGTTACTAGTGATAATGTCTGCAAGGTGAATCTAGTGCACATACAAAGTGTTTGAATTGCAAGTATGTGGATATGTGGTTTAGGATCTTTTAATACAATTCCCCTAATTACACTGTGTGATGTTTGTTCCTGGTAAGAAAAGAAACGATGTATGGATGATGGGCCACTTACTTATTTCCTAATTATACTATGTGATCATATGTTTCAGTGCAAAATTTCAAAGTAAAATATAAGCCTCAATTACTCTACTTGTAATGGTTAGTATAACAAATTGGTTAGTAGTGATGGTGTGTGGAAGGTGAATCTAGTGCACATACAAAGTGTTTGAATTGCAAGTATGTGTGAAATATGTATTATATAGTTATAATGCGTGGTTAAATATATTTATATAAACGGTTAATAAAATACAATATTGTCAAAAAATTTAAAATAATTTGATAGATCATAAGAATATTGTCTCCATTTACTAAGTGAAGCATTTGACCTTTTTCAAAATTAGTTCTTCTTAGTAACAATTTTTTGTTCCTTCAAGAGGCTATATAATTCCTAAACTAAAAGTGAGTTCTACAACAAAGTGAAACATTTCAAGACATTTTTCAAATTTACTTATTCTTAGCAACAAATTTTTATTTCTTCAAAAGACTATATAAATCCCAAAGTAGAAGTGATCTCTACTATAACAAGGAAAGTATTATATTTTTGTTCATATATATCATATACCAAACATTTCAATTATTTAAATCCAATGTCAATTATTTAAAGCTACTCCTTTGTATAATAATTTGCAAGGTTGTTGAACTAAAGACTAATAGAAATTAAGTCTAAATTCTTATATAGGAAACTTCTAAATACATATTTCAGAGGGAATTATTACTTAAAAATCTTAATGATGTGGCGAAGCTTTTGAATTTGAGAGAATGAGAGATTCTTGAAGAATCAACCTAGTGTTTACCTAATTAAAGGGCCAAATTTATTTAATGAGATAAAACAATATATATATTCATACAAATTTAATCAACTATAAGATAAATGGTGATTGAAAAACTATACATTACATAAATACACACTCCATGATAAACAACGTAAACTTTGAAACGAGAACTGACACTGTTCCTGTTTCGTACAGATAGCAAAAAAGTGACCCGATTTTGAAAAAGGGCGATGCAGAACACACATATTTTCTTTAGAGCATTGTTTTTGGCACTTTAAATAACCGATACGATTACCCGTTTTGTAGAGGTAGCAAAAAAGTGACCCGATTTTGAAAAGTGGTGATTTCGGAGCTTATTTTTGACACTTTATATTTTCTTATGTATCAAATATAAAAATTTGTTTTTAAATGTTAGTGATTTTCATGCTTATTTTGAAATGTGTTGATACGACATACCTTTTTTTTAGAGGGCTTATTTTTCACACTTTAAAATTTATTATGTCCAATTTTTTTTTTAAATCATGATTACTTAACGAATTTTCAAGTTGTTTTATTTTTTATTTTTTAAATGTTGATTACTTAAAAAAATTTTATCTCATAAACCATAAAAGAATTTGGAAAAAAAAAAAAGATAAAAGTAAAAAACTACTAAAATTAAGATTAAAAACATTTAAAAAAATAAAAAATAAAAATAAACTCAATTTATAAACGAACAAAAAAATGAAAATTTAAAATATATATATATCTATATATCTTTAAAAAAAAAAACGTATATATGTGTGATTAAACTGGAACTATAGCATTGAGAAAAGGATTAATGGGGGTGGAAAGCTTATTTTGGTCTTGAAAATAATTGTAAAACGGTAAACCTCATAATGTGGGATAGAAAGAAGTTCCTCTTTGAAACTTTAGTCACTCCGGTTATCTTATATGGATGTGAGGTTTGGGGTTGTAGCATCTCTAGAGAATCCTAGAGAAAGATTTAGCAAATCCAGAAGCGTTTTATAACGTATAACCTCAAAATTAAAAGCAACACACCCTATCATATTCTCCTTATAGAAGTGGGTCTTTACCCTATCGAGAGCCTAGCTATGACTAGGCTTCTGTTGTACGAGCACAAACTCAATAACATAGGAGACCATAAACTTCCTAAACTAGCTTTAAATTCCAGCCAAAACCACCTAAGACTCAAGCGATGTTGGTATAAAGACACCAGGGCCTTGTTAAACCATTGGGAGATCGACGAGAATGTTGCATTGCAAAACATTAATAACATTAAAAATATTGTTACTTCTAAGTTCAAAGAAAAAATGTGGTGTGAGAAAGATTTAGCAGCTAAAAGAAAATTAAGATATTATAAGGAGGTCATCAACCCCACCCTAGAAGATCAAAAGTATCTCTCTGTTTTAACTAGCTCAAAGAAGAAAATTTATATAGCCAAGATTAGAACGAACTCTCATGAGCTCCGTAGTGAAACGAGTCATTGTACAATTCCTAAAACACCATGGATGGAAAGGTTATGCCATCTTTGTGAGAATACGAACATCGAGGATGAAAATCACTTCCTCTTAGAGTGCCCCGCGTACAACCACATTAGATCTCAATTTCAGAATCTTTGTTGCAATACTGACCTTCCTAGCCTTTTATGATGTCAAAATTACAATGAGCTCAGAAGGCTTCTCTCCCAGCTTTTTGAGCATAGGAATAAAATTTTAAATTAAACTAAATAATTCATTTCTTTAGGTCCGATAGACCAACGATTAGTCTTTGTGGACATTAACCATCATCATCAAAAAAACAAAAAAAAACAAAAAAAACAAAACAAAACTTTAATTTTTTTAATAAATAAATGTTTTTTATTTAAAATAATAATAATAAATAAATAAAATAAAATATGTACATATTTTTTATTTTTTTCAATAACAAACATTTAATTTTTGTTTTTTTAAATACGACTGTCTTATTTTAAAAGAAAAAATTAAAGTTTAATTAATTTATAAGCATTTTTTTTAATAAACTTTAAAAAACTAAACTAAACAAGTTAATTTTATTTTTTTTAAACAAATTAAAATTTTAAACTTTAATTAATTTAAAATAATAATAATAATTCACACTTGACCACCTATGGTGGCGTGGCCCTGGGCGGAGGAGGCTGCATGTTGCCCCTCCGCCCACGGCCGCGCCACCATGGACGGTCGGGCGTGAATCATTTTTTTTTAATTAAAAAATAGTTGTTAAATTTTTTTTTAAAAGTTTATTTAATAAAAATGGTTAATAATTTTTTTATTTTGTTTTAAATAAAAAATATTTGTTTTTAAAATGGTTTTGAAATTGTTTGTTTGTTTGCTTGTTTTTTTTTAATAAGAATTTTAAATGTTTTTATTTTTTTTAATTATATATATATATATATTTTGTTTTACATTTAAATTTAAATGTATTTTATTTTATTTTATTTTTTTAATTTGAAAAATATATATATTTTTTTACTTTTTAATTGGTTTTTGTTTTTTAATTTGAGTATATTTTTGTTTTTTTTTTAAATGTTTTTAATCTTCTTCTTTTTTGTAAGCCTCGTAGGACCCTCTCATTTTCGAGTTTTTACGTGTCCATTATTCACCCCATTTCCGGGGAGGGTAGCGCAAGAATCGAACCCAAGAGTGAGACTTCATTCCACGACCATTGTCACTTGAACTACCCCATGTGGACAAATGTTTTTAATCTTAATTTTAGTAGTTTTTAATTACTTTTTTGTTAATTTTCTATTATTATTATTATTATTATTTTTAAATCTAGTTTGTTTTTAATTTTTTTTTTATTTTTTTTTTCATAATTTTTCTATTTTTACTTAATTTTATATATTTTTTTGTTATTTTTTTAATTTTATGTTTTGTTTTTAATATATATTTTAATTTACGTTTTGTTATTTTTTTAACTTTTTTTTGTTTTGTGTTTTTTAATTGCTTTTTTCTTCTTCTTTTTAATGTTTTTTCGGAGTCATGATAAAATCTTTTACGCCATTATTTCGAAATGTCAAAAATTTGCCATTGAAAAAAAATTGTTATTCCAGCATCAACACTTTTCGTTTTGAGGGTGTTTTTTGCACAAAATTTACCTTTGAAAAAAAAAGTGTTATTCGAACATCAACACTTTTCGTTTTGAGGGTGTTTTTTGCAAAGTGTTATTCTAACATCAATATTTTTTGTTTTGAGGGTGTCTTTTCGACAATTTTTGCACAAAAAATTGGTTTTTACTGCCATTTTGAAAACATGTTGAAAATTTACCCTAGAAAAAAAAAATGTTATTCCAACATCAATTCTTTTCGTTTTTAGCACTGTTTTTAATGTTTTTACGGGGTTTTTTGGCCAAAGTTCTCGTTTTGAGTTTATAGTTCCCGTTTCAAAGTTTACATTTTTGATACAATAAGGAACCTATTCAACTAATTTTTATGTATGTTAATATTTGAAAGCCTACTATACAAAATCAAATTAGTTGGAAAAAAAATATTCATTAGAAGCACCATATCATTTAACATTTTAAAAAAAATGTGAAACTAATTACCATAAAACAATAGTAAGAAAAACTTTCTTTAAAGAATAACTTATAACTATAGAGAATTTCACAATTCCAATTAAAAAGTGGAAGAAATGTGAGATGAGAAGGACAATGAAATTGTTGATAAGGAAACAAAATGAAATCAAGAGATAAAGGTTTTAGTGGATTTAGAGAACAAGGAAGATGCTTCAAGGTCTTATTAATAATGAATGTAGATTGTTATCATTTGTGGTGAAGAGGGGCAGAAATGGTTTGAGTGTGTTTTTGGGCAAATGTACATGGAAATTTTAGCACAACAATCAAGTAGAGAACAAAGAGGGGTAAGGGAATTTAAAAACTATATGTTTCTATAATGAACATTTTTTATGCACGTGCAAAGATGGATATCCAATGTCTTTTATGTTTTCAATTATGTTCATCAAATCTTGAGAAAGTTTAAAATAAAGAACTCTTTTTTACTTTTGAACCATATTTTGCAATATATTTCACGGCTACATATGTTGAGAAACAATTAGATGAATTTAATTGACATTAGATTGCCATACTCTAAGAAGATTAACATTGTAAACATTTATAACATATCATCAATACATGCATGCTAATTTATTTATTTTGCATTTATTATTTACGAATTTAATATTGATTAATCACACGAGTCTCCCATGGAACATTATAGTTATATGCAATAATATACTCCTTTTTGTGCAAGCACAAATCTACACTACACTTTGTATGTCTTTAAAAAACTTGTTCTTTTTAAAAAAATCTCATAATCTCCATGTGAGGATTGGAAGAAGAAACTTGTGAGGTTTTCAAAGGTAGGGATTATCATTTAGGATTTAAAGAACCATTAAATGTTATATATTATGATGAATGTTACAAAAGTTTAATGTTGTTAAATATATGTTTAACGGTGAATGTCTTCTCACTTCATGCACATTAGAAGTAGGGATATTCTTGCTCCTTCTAGATCTTGACACATTTTCTCTCTTTTAACTCCTACTTGGGATATCAAACATTAATCAAACTAATGTTTATAGGTTTTGGAGCACCTATGTGACAACCATTTTTGCTAATCCCTCTTGTAAATAAATTGTCATGAATTGTAATTCATGTAAATAATATATCGAAATTATGTTCCAATGGTTTTCTTTGGTTAAATCACATCCTTAGTTTTTGCGGGTTATCTTAAACCGTTTAAATTCAACAGTGGTTCATAATTTGCATGAATTCAAGTGGTTTCAAAAAATTCCAATAAATCATGGTTTCAAGTAGTTTTCAATAATTTGCATAGTTTCAAGTGGTTTTCAATAATTTGTATGGTTTCAAGGGGTTTTGTTTAGTTGTTGTTACATCTTATTTTTTAACTATATGATATTACTTTCAATGCTTATTTTATCTTAGTTTTATTGTTTCATTCTCCATTTGTTTCTCGTTTCCAATCACATTTCTTATTGCATACAATATAGAACAAGTAATATGAGAAGTGAGACAATTCGAATTACCTGTATTTGCATGAACTTCTTGTGCTCTCAATGTCAAACGTCTTTTTCTCATCCTTTATCTAGCTTTCTCTCGTATTTCCTCTATGGATGACAATTTCTTTCCTTTTCTAGATCCAAATCTCCAATTTCTCATGTTTCTTGCGAACCATTGTGTAATTCTCACACTCTAATATTTCTTTATTGTGAAAGAATGTTTGTTGTTTATTTTCTACAATTGTATTTAGACATTAATCTATTTGTTGACAACAAATGTTTGATCCAGCCCTTGAGCCGTATCGTTTACCATTAAGTAAAGGAATTGATCATGTTGGATTCGTGAAAAAATCCTCTATCTAATGGCATATGAATTTGACACTTTCAAATTCATATGATATATTTCATTTAATTTATTTTAAACATAACACTTGATTCTTTTTGGACAGTTTCAAAAGAGCTGAATAAAAAATCAATAACATAAAATATACACAACAACAAAAAATTCAAAAAGACCACTATCTTTGTTTACGAGTCCTTTTCAAAAGGGTACTCTTGGTTTTTCAATTTATTTAAAGAGTTGAAAAAAATCTTACGTGAACACATATATCTCCAAAATACAATTGAAATATTACTTTACCAACTTCGAAAAATAATAAAAATATAATTTTGCATAAAAAATATAAATTTTTATTATGAAAAACTTAGTTCTCTTCGTGTAGATCATGCACATATATATATATATATATATATATATATCTATATATATATATGTGCATGATCTACACGAAGAGAACTAAGTACACATTTTATACTGAGTTATGTTACGTGAACACACACATACTTCTTAAGTTTTGCGAAAATTTGTAAGGACATATATTGCATTTAATGGAAAATTGAGAGATTATATGACACTAATTTTTTTTGCAAAAAATATCATTAGGACAAAAACATAATTCTCCACATATTTTCTTTTTACTCTGAATCAAAATTCACAATGCTTATATGAATTTTGAGGGCCGCAATTCGATAAAAGAGCAAAAACTTGAAATTTCGTCATCGCATTTGGCCCAAAAGTGTAACCCATCTTTGTGCTATCACCCTAATGTCTTTTAGAATTCCGCATTCGACCTCCTTTTCTTTTAAGAATTCCCTCCTATTGCTACAAAAAAATGAACATTTATGTTACAAACACTATTGCATGCTCTGCTTGAAGGCTAATTGTGTTTCTTTTGCAAATATAAACCACATGCAATGCCTTGTTCTACTACTTCTCATTTAAATTTTTACAGGAAGTTTCCTTGTTGATAATACTACCTCTAAATTCAAACATGAATCTCTGAAGTTAGAAAACCCCAGTTCAGACCCTAACTTATTTGTTTCAAATGTAAAAAAATAAAAGAGGGTCAACAAAAGGGCAATTTTTATGACAATTCTCTATTACATCAATTGTTTCTATGTTATATCATTATGAAATAATACAAGCATTTGCCTTGTTCTGTGAATATATTTTACATTATAAATCATGTTGAGATCAAACTGTTTCTCCTCTTCCTCTAGTTTCCCATTCAGAAATTCATTCTCGTTCATCTAGTTTCCAAGCATGTGAGAAATGGCTAGTTTTTTATTGGTGCAGTTGATTTGTAGCGATTCTAAAGTGAAATGAGTAGTTGATGGCTTTCTTGTTTTGCATTCTTAATATTGATTTGAACATTTTTCAAAAATGAGTTTAGGATCATGAGGGCAGTGCATGGGCTGATGAAGAAGAAATAAACCACTAGGTTAGTGGGATTCTCGTAGAAACAAGAGAGTTTGTCTCTTTGTCCATTATAATGTTGATTCTGATGAGTTCCATCAGCTTGCCACCACTGGTCACGTTAACCTTTGGTCTCCCAATGTGCCATCGGTGGGCATTCGTCAAAGGATCTGGGCAAAGTTGTCCATTATCTTGTTCCTTTGTCGCTTGACTGCTTCTTCGAGCAATAATTTGATCCTTGCTCCCTCAAATTTCTTTTCTTTCGCCATGTGAGGCCGTCGATGTCGGCAGGGACGGTCTTGCAAAGGCTCAATCAATTCAAGTCCTAACTCCTTATACCCCGACCTTGTTGGAGACATGCATGAAAAAACAGAGAAAGAGTAGACAACTATGATACCATTGATCCATAGTTTATGAAGGAACAAAATGAAATACATATATAAACAAAAACACAAAGGTACAACAAAAACATAACTGTGTGGTCTAAAATGCGGATGCAAATTAGAGTTTAATTTAATGTCAACCCGGGAAGGTAAACTTATAAGTGCTTATCTAAAATATATAGATATAGAAAGATTCCTAATTTGTCCAAGATCTTAAAGTCCCCTTACAAGAACATATTCATTAAGATCTATTTCAATAACTAATCAAGCCTAGATCTAACAATTGTTTGAGATCTATGATTCCCTTACAAGAACATATTCTACAAGATCTCTTCCAAAATTAGATCATCTAATTAGAACTTAAAAACGGAAACGAAGTAAACCTAGATCTAATCATTGTATGAGATCTTATGGTTCTTTTACAAAATCACTTTCAAATAAGATCCTTCCTGTTATCACTTGGAACTATAGTTCATGTATATAAGGTTGTCCATAAGTTTTATATAAAGTCTTGAAGTCTTGTGAATAGGTTTATTAGTATATGTCAATTTGAAATTTGAAATTCAAGAGCTATTGATGTGAATTCGTGTAAAGGAAAAATCATTAGACACCCTCCATCATTGTTAGTTAAAGCATGTCATGTCATTGGTACTTTGCGCAGTTTCGCAGCGCGGGTTTGATTGGTCAGTTTAGCTGCGAAATGATGTTTTCGTGTTTTCGCAGCGCTCTGTTTGTCAGCGATTTCGTAGCGCATCCTGTTAAATTTGAACTGCCCGCGCTACGAAATCGGGGTTTCAGGGTTTTTTGCAGCGCTTTTTCTCTGAATGTCAAATCCGTGAGTAGTGAGTCATAAGTCCATTCATGATTGTCACTTCACACCCTCTCCATGTCATGATAAGCCATTATTTCGCCATAAGGTCCGAAGTCATGTATTTGAGTGTTAGTTTAGGGGATGTTATAAGAGGTGGTCATTTCATAATGAGTTCTTCATATCATATGAACGTGTTTGCTATATGAAAAGCCCAAGCTCTTATTTAAACGGACTACTGCAAGCGAGCCTGCTCTCCAAAGCCGAAGTTTGTTTTCGTGCTACAAGCCACCATTAGTTTCTTGTGTAAAAATATTCAAAGCAGCATGGAAAGAAAGGAACACCGATCTGGTAAATGTGTGAGGACAGAGCCGGAGGGGTTAGATGTTACTCTCAGGGATGAAGAGGTAGCAAAGGCCTTTCGAAGTGCTGGCTGCTGGCGGTTTTGCGAAAAATTGAAGGGAGGACATGCAGAAGTGACCAAGGCTTTCGCATTAAACTTCACTGGACTGAATTCGAAGGTGGCCATGTTGGAGTTTCCGGTGTCCCCTGAAGTTATTTCCACTGTCACAGAAATCCCGAGGGGTGGCCAAGAATGGTTCAAAAACTTCAAGTTCGAAATGGGTCCCTGCAAAGAGTTTTTGAAGGCACCTTATGCAGATGAAGATCTCACCAAAGCAGTCCCAAGGAGTTATCTAAAAGAGAATTATGCTCTGCTATTGACATGTATCCAGAAGTACCTGACATGTGAGGGTAGGTACAATAAAGTTTACTCCTACCACTTCAAACTTCTGTTACACTTCACAGGTAAGGTTTCAATAGACATGCCTTTCTATTTGTTCAGGAGTATTAGCAAAATGTGTGATAAGATTCAGTTAAAGAAAGATGCTTGTGAAACATCCCTTTTTCATCATGGTCTAGTAAAATTGCTGGTGTTGGATAGTTTACAAAAAATTGGTAAAGATTGGGATTCATTTGTGTTTATGGCCGGTTTCCCAAGCAAAACAGGCCTCACTCCATTACCTGTGAGAGAAAGAGAAGAAAGGAGTGAGGAACCTACTTTGGCTGAACTTAGAAGAGAAGTGAAAGACCATAAGAAGCCTAAAATTAAAGCAAAGAAGTCAGAGAGGTCTGTGGCAGCTAAAGAGACACCTGAAGCATCAATGAAGAAAACTCCCAAGGCAGCAGTTAAAGAAACACCTGAAGCATCAGTAGATAAAACTCCTAAGTCATCTAGAGTATCTGAAAAGGAAACCCCTAAGTCATCACCTAAGGAAACACCTCAGGCATCAAAGCAGAAGACTCACAAAAGGAAAGATGAAACTAAATCCATTGAAGTTGAAAGGGTTTCAAGGGTGAGAACTAGAGGCCAACTAAGCAAGGAGAAAGGAAAGTTAGTCCCTGTGGAAGAAAGTCCTATTTCTAAGGGTAGTTTAAATGACTTACTTGAAGCCATTGAACTAGAGCAAGATCATCCAATTCAAATTGAACCACTAGAACTTGAGCAAGATCAATTGGTGCCACCAATGCATATTGATCTAACTCAGTCCTCACCTGAAAGTTCTAAAAAATCAAGGGCTTCTAAAAGGTTAAAGTTTGAAGAGCCAAGTGAAGAATATGCCTTTAAACCACGCAGACCAGTGACAAGAAGGCAAATTAAAGAAGTGGAGAAAGCTCAGAAAGAGAAAGCACCTTTAGAAATGCCTAGGACAGAGGCACTTGAAGTTTTCTCTGAAATAGTTCAAGCAGCCAAAAGCAAGAGCAAGGATAATAAGGTTATTATCAGTCAAAGTGGAAATGTTATTGCTATTAAGAAACAAGCTGGAGCAACAAAGGAAAGAATACCTCAGATTGAAAATGTTTTTAAGGAAAAGGCAGTGAGATATACAAGTTATAAAAAGGCTGTAATGAAAGGCAGAACAAGTTTGATTAGCCAAGCTGACTTAGTATCTGATGCATATGTGTGGACAGTGCCAGCTCTGAAGCAGGCAAAAATCATGAAACAAATGAATACAAGTTTAAGAGCAGAAAATAAGATGTTAAAGGAAGAAGTCAGCAGCTTGAAAGGGAAGCTAGGCAAACTAGCTAAATGATCCAAGGAGAAATTTGCTTTCCAAATTTTGGTATATTTTGGCTGTCATCATTTAAAACTTTTTGATACTTTTTGATGTCCTTACACCTGTGTAGAATGGCTGAAGAAATCACAGAGTTAAGTTATTGTTGCTTTAAGGTTCATATGCTTAGTTTTGATGACCTACAGCAGTTTCGTACCTTTTTTACATATGAGTCATTTCTATATATAGCCAATCAAAACACTACTACCTGAGACTCCTCAACAAGCATGAAGGGAGCTCGGAATTCTAACATTAATTACCTTATCTCTATCATAAACAAACTAATTAATTACAAGAGATATCGTGCTACGAAAACAGAGGACCCCATTTCATTGTCACTTCAAGTCTATCTCCTCGTGTACCTTGTTGCATCCTTGAAACTTGACACCTGTAGCACTTCAATAATAGCCAAACCAAACTGAAAACACATTCACTGGATGAGCAGCTTCGGATGCCTGATGTGTAGGTGATTCATCAACCAATAAGAATATGCACCCTATGTTCACGGTTTCTGCCTCCCATTAGTGTTCATGCATTTAAGATCATGTTTCAAGCCATTTAATCCTCTGATAGTCCCGTATGATTGAAGAAAACTTATGATCTGGCCATCCCATAACTGAACAGGTGTACCACTCAACACCTCAGCAGCCCTACCAGAACCCTAAAAATTCGGACATAAAGTGAAAACTTTCAACAAAAGACAAAATTTCACCTTTTCTTCGAATACTTACATCTGGCACCTTTTTTAAACATCTGACTGACTTTCTATAGTCTCCATGCTGGCCTTAAGTCATCTCTTTAAATATTTGCTGACCTCAGCATTCAAACTCAAGTTTTCAACATAAACAGTCATCTACAGCAGTTTCGTAGCGCGCTACGAAACTGCTGTAGGTCATCAAAACTAAGCATATGAACCTTAAAGCAACAATAACTTAACTCTGTGATTTCTTCAGCCATTCTACACAGGTGTAAGGACATCAAAAAGTATCAAAAAGTTTTAAATGATGACAGCCAAAATATACCAAAATTTGGAAAGCAAATTTCTCCTTGGATCATTTAGCTAGTTTGCCTAGCTTCCCTTTCAAGCTGCTGACTTCTTCCTTTAACATCTTATTTTCTGCTCTTAAACTTGTATTCATTTGTTTCATGATTTTTGCCTGCTTCAGAGCTGGCACTGTCCACACATATGCATCAGATACTGAGTCAGCTTGGCTAATCAAACTTGTTCTGCCTTTCATTACAGCCTTTTTATAACTTGTATATCTCACTGCCTTTTCCTTAAAAACATTTTCAATCTGAGGTATTCTTTCCTTTGTTGCTCCAGCTTGTTTCTTAATAGCAATAACATTTCCACTTTGACTGATAATAACCTTATTATCCTTGCTCTTGCTTTTGGCTGCTTGAACTATTTCAGAGAAAACTTCAAGTGCCTCTGTCCTAGGCATTTCTAAAGGTGCTTTCTCTTTCTGAGCTTTCTCCACTTCTTTAATTTGCCTTCTTGTCACTGGTCTGCGTGGTTTAAAGGCATATTCTTCACTTGGCTCTTCAAACTTTAACCTTTTAGAAGCCCTTGATTTTTTAGAACTTTCAGGTGAGGACTGAGTTAGATCAATATGCATTGGTGGCACCAATTGATCTTGCTCAAGTTCTAGTGGTTCAATTTGAATTGGATGATCTTGCTCTAGTTCAATGGCTTCAAGTAAGTCATTTAAACTACCCTTAGAAATAGGACTTTCTTCCACAGGGACTAACTTTCCTTTCTCCTTGCTTAGTTGGCCTCTAGTTCTCACCCTTGAAACCCTTTCAACTTCAATGGATTTAGTTTCATCTTTCCTTTTGTGAGTCTTCTGCTTTGATGACTGAGGTGTTTCCTTAGGTGATGACTTAGGGGTTTCCTTTTCAGATACTCTAGATGACTTAGGAGTTTTATCTACTGATGCTTCAGGTGTTTCTTTAACTGCTGCCTTGGGAGTTTTCTTCATTGATGCTTCAGGTGTCTCTTTAGCTGCCACAGACCTCTCTGACTTCTTTGCTTTAATTTTAGGCTTCTTATGGTCTTTCACTTCTCTTCTAAGTTCAGCCAAAGTAGGTTCCTCACTCCTTTCTTCTCTTTCTCTCACAGGTAATGGAGTGAGGCCTGTTTTGCTTGGGAAACCGGCCATAAACACAAATGAATCCCAATCTTTACCAATTTTTTGTAAACTATCCAACACCAGCAATTTTACTAGACCATGATGAAAAAGGGATGTTTCACAAGCATCTTTCTTTAACTGAATCTTATCACACATTTTGCTAATACTCCTGAACAAATAGAAAGGCATGTCTATTGAAACCTTACCTGTGAAGTGTAACAGAAGTTTGAAGTGGTAGGAGTAAACTTTATTGTACCTACCCTCACATGTCAGGTACTTCTGGATACATGTCAATAGCAGAGCATAATTCTCTTTTAGATAACTCCTTGGGACTGCTTTGGTGAGATCTTCATCTGCATAAGGTGCCTTCAAAAACTCTTTGCAGGGACCCATTTCGAACTTGAAGTTTTTGAACCATTCTTGGCCACCCCTCGGGATTTCTGTGACAGTGGAAATAACTTCAGGGGACACCGGAAACTCCAACATGGCCACCTTCGAATTCAGTCCAGTGAAGTTTAATGCGAAAGCCTTGGTCACTTCTGCATGTCCTCCCTTCAATTTTTCGCAAAACCGCCAGCAGCCAGCACTTCGAAAGGCCTTTGCTACCTCTTCATCCCTGAGAGTAACATCTAACCCCTCCGGCTCTGTCCTCACACATTTACCAGATCGGTGTTCCTTTCTTTCCATGCTGCTTTGAATATTTTTACACAAGAAACTAATGGTGGCTTGTAGCACGAAAACAAACTTCGGCTTTGGAGAGCAGGCTCGCTTGCAGTAGTCCGTTTAAATAAGAGCTTGGGCTTTTCATATAGCAAACACGTTCATATGATATGAAGAACTCATTATGAAATGACCACCTCTTATAACATCCCCTAAACTAACACTCAAATACATGACTTCGGACCTTATGGCGAAATAATGGCTTATCATGACATGGAGAGGGTGTGAAGTGACAATCATGAACGGACTTATGACTCACTACTCACGGATTTGACATTCAGAGAAAAAGCGCTGCAAAAAACCCTGAAACCCCGATTTCGTAGCGCGGGCAGTTCAAATTTAACAGGATGCGCTACGAAATCGCTGACAAACAGAGCGCTGCGAAAACACGAAAACATCATTTCGCAGCTAAACTGACCAATCAAACCCGCGCTGCGAAACTGCGCAAAGTACCAATGACATGACATGCTTTAACTAACAATGATGGAGGGTGTCTAATGATTTTTCCTTTACACGAATTCACATCAATAGCTCTTGAATTTCAAATTTCAAATTGACATATACTAATAAACCTATTCACAAGACTTCAAGACTTTATATAAAACTTATGGACAACCTTATATACATGAACTATAGTTCCAAGTGATAACAGTGGCTCCACTAGGGATAGTGTGCCCCTGTGGTACACTAAGAACACGTAGTACCAGTGCCTTATCCATTTATTACAAACTAAAATTTGCTTGACAAGCATGACTGTAGGATAAAGAAAACTATATCTACTGAGAAAGAAAAATGCTCAGTTAACCTTGAGCTTATTTGCATTTACCTCTACCTACCTACCCTAACCATTTCAACTTCTTCAGCTCAATCAATGTGAAATTTCCAATGCAGCCAATCATTTGTCTTATCTGCTATTTGATTTCTTTGACTGTATCGGAGTTCAGAGCTAATATGATAGTCTGATGACCACTGCCACTGAATTTGCCTCTGATCTTCTTCGAAAAACTGAAATACTGGAGAGTAAAACTCTTCCATGTAATCAGCTACAGGATCCCAGAATACATGATCAGCTTGGTTTTCGTTGTAACTTTCCAGCTGTGCAAACTGATCTTCAACCACAGTGTTCAGTTCCTCCATCGTGAAAGAGAAAGGAACCAGCATAGTCTCCTTGTGTTCTGTCATAGAAAGCTGCTGAAAATAATGATCATGATAACACTCTTCATTTTCAGGCCCCTGATTCTCAACCACACAAGACTCCTCTGATGTACTATCCACTTTTCTATTTGACAAGCTATCCAGTTGCTTTTCTGAATCATTCCAACAAACAATGGAATTTTCCTCACTATTATGATTATTATTTGGGGTAAGCTGCTGCAAGGAATTACAAAATTGAGCAAGCTTTTCCTCTGCCTGAGGGTCATAAAAAATTTCCTCCAATATTTCTTCTTGCTGAGTGCAATCAATTTCATCTCCATCATGATCTGAAACCTGACAAATCTGCTGCATCTCTACATCAATATCTAAGGATAAAACATGGTTTTCACAGGTAAACTCTTGCTGCTCTTCATGCTGTGCTTCATGGAATGTTATACCTTCTCCTTGGTGCTGAACAACATTGTTATGAAGAGCCTCTAAAATTTCTTCATCTGTAAATTCATCATCACCATAACAATCCTCCAAGTACTGAATAAGATTCAAAGAATGCCTACAGCAATCTTTGAGCAGCAACAAAGAAGGATAACATTCTTTATACATTTCACAGAACACATCATGGAAATCAGCAAGAGAAGATAATAAACCATTTTCCAAACTTTTATACCAAGACCATGCTTCTCCTTCTAAAGTGGCCATAAACATCCTCATGAGACAATCTTCAGGGAAATGAACCTTAAGACTGCGTACATGCATGTGAAACCTAACCAAATGGAGAGCAGCATCATCCTTCTTTTCATCTTTGAATATTGGAAGATCATCTAACCAATCAACCTTTGGCATAGGATTTGGAAAACCAGGGATATGAGACCGATTCATAGGAGCATACCTGGCATTCTTTCTTGCAGTGGAATCCATCTTGAAACTTCATCAAGCTACTGATCTTCTAGCAGTGGAGTCACCTTCTAATTTATTCTTTGATGTGTGGAGTCGCCAAGGTAGTTTTGCAGCCTTGAAAATCATTTGAACTCCTGCTACCTTCAGAAATTCAATCTTAAGCTCCCGGCAGACGCACCAAAATGTTATCACAAAATCACTACTGAGGGCTGCAACCAAGCAAGATTTCATGTAACTCTTTCAACCTAACTTTAGATCAAAGATTAGCCTCTTTGATCAAAGAGGGCTCTCTCACAAACTCTTGATAAAAATTCTTCACTACAACAGATGGCTAACTCTTAACTTATTCATGAAAGCAAAAGCTGGTTGGATACATGTCAAACTGGTTCTCATTGGGCTATGGAGTCTCATACACTAAGTAAACAAGAAAAACATAATCATTTCATGGAAGTCAAGGCTCTTTGCATTAAGTGTCAAACATACTCCATCAAAACCACAGCTTGCTAAACACACAGGAAGTCAGAGCATAAGATTATGAATTCTGAGTGATTGTGTTACAACAAGGCTGTAAAAGAACATAAAATATAAAACACCATCCTTATATTTGACCACAATAATCCATCGAGAATCTTGAGAAGAAATCAATACTGTTTTACTATTACTGTCACAAGTCTTACAATGGCCCAAAACAACTCTGTTTTTGTATAAAATGTCCAACCTTTTTTACATATGAGTCATTTCTATATATAGCCAATCAAAACACTACTACCTGAGACTCCTCAACAAGCATGAAGGGAGCTCGGAATTCTAACATTAATTACCTTATCTCTATCATAAACAAACTAATTAATTACAAGAGATATCGTGCTACGAAAACAGAGGACTCCATTACATTGTCACTTCAAGTCTATCTCCTCGTGTACCTTGCTGCATCCTTGAAACTTGACACCTGTAGCACTTCAATAATAGCCAAACCAAACTGAAAACACATTCACTGGATGAGCAGCTTCGGATGCCTGATGTGTATGTGATTCATCAACCAATAAGAATATGCACCCTGTGTTCACGGTTTCTGCCTCCCATTAGTGTTCATGCATTTAAGATCATGTTTCAAGCCATTTAATCCTCTGATAGTCCCGTATGATTGAAGAAAACTTATGATCTGGCCATCCCATAACTGAACAGGTGTACCACTCAACACCTCAGCAGCCCTACCAGAACCCTAAAAATTCGGACATAAAGTGAAAACTTTCAACAAAAGACAAAATTTCACCTTTTCTTCGAATACTTACATCTGGCACCTTTTTTAAACATCTGACTGACTTTCTATAGTCTCCATGCTGGCCTTAAGTCATCTCTTTAAATATTTGCTGACCTCAGCATTCAAACTCAAGTTTTCAACATAAACAGTCATCTACAGCAGTTTCGTAGCGCGCTACGAAACTGCTGTAGATGACTGTTTATGTTGAAAACTTGAGTTTGAATGCTGAGGTCAGCAAATATTTAAAGAGATGACTTAAGGCCAGCATGGAGACTATAGAAAGTCAGTCAGATGTTTAAAAAAGGTGCCAGATGTAAGTATTCGAAGAAAAGGTGAAATTTTGTCTTTTGTTGAAAGTTTTCACTTTATGTCCGAATTTTTAGGGTTCTGGTAGGGCTGCTGAGGTGTTGAGTGGTACACCTGTTCAGTTATGGGATGGCCAGATCATAAGTTTTCTTCAATCATACGGGACTATCAGAGGATTAAATGGCTTGAAACATGATCTTAAATGCATGAACACTAATGGGAGGCAGAAACCGTGAACACAAGGTGCATATTCTTATTGGTTGATGAATCACCTACACATCAGGCATCCGAAGCTGCTCATCCAGTGAATGTGTTTTCAGTTTGGTTTGGCTATTATTGAAGTGCTACAGGTGTCAAGTTTCAAGGATGCAGCAAGGTACACGAGGAGATAGACTTGAAGTGACAATGTAATGGGGTCCTCTGTTTTCGTAGCACAATATCTCTTGTAATTAATTAGTTTGTTTATGATAGAGATAAGGTAATTAATGTTAGAATTCCGAGCTCCCTTCATGCTTGTTGAGGAGTCTCAGGTAGTAGTGTTTTGATTGGCTATATATAGAAATGACTCATATGTAAAAAAGGTTGGACATTTTATACAAAAACAGAGTTGTTTTGGGCCATTGTAAGACTTGTGACAGTAATAGTAAAACAGTATTGATTTCTTCTCAAGATTCTCGATGGATTATTGTAGTCAAATATAAGGATGGTGTTTTATATTTTATGTTCTTTTGCAGCCTTGTTGTAACACAATCACTCAGAATTCATAATCTTATGCTCTGACTTCCTGTGTGTTTAGCAAGCTGTGGTTTTGATGGAGTATGTTTGACACTTAATGCAAAGAGCCTTGACTTCCATGAAATGATTATGTTTTTCTTGTTTACTTAGTGTATGAGACTCCATAGCCCAATGAGAACCAGTTTGACATGTATCCAACCAGCTTTTGCTTTCATGAATAAGTTAAGAGTTAGCCATCTGTTGTAGTGAAGAATTTTTATCAAGAGTTTGTGAGAGAGCCCTCTCTGATCAAAGAGGCTAATCTTTGATCTAAAGTTAGGTTGAAAGAGTTACATGAAATCTTGCTTGGTTGCAGCCCTCAGTAGTGATTTTGTGATAACACTTCCAATATTAGAACATTTAATGAAACTTGAAAGCTGAAATCAAACAAAAACATAAAGTAAATTATAAACAAATAAGCATGCAAGTGAGGCCATGGGGGCCCTCCATAACTCCACCAGCACACCACTTCAATGGAGACTCAGATGTAGAAGCAAAATTGAAGTATGATCCTTTATTTCAAAATCTTCATTACAAACCAACTCTAAGATTACAACTCTAAGCTTCTAAGATTACATACTCCAAAATTCTAAGATTACAAAAACTTCCAGATTACAAATGGAGGAGATTGTACTCCTATTTATACAATGGGATGAGTAACAAACTCATAATGATCATCCACTAATCTACTTTCCCATTATTACAAAATATGATCCCACAAATCTCTCAAGCATTTTTAACTACTTTCCCATTATTACAAAATATGATCCCTTTGAATCCTCCATAAATCTCTCACATATCTTGGATAAGATATGCCAACCAAATCCTCCATGATCTTCTCCTTAGGAATTGGATAAGATATGCCAACCAAATCCTCCATGATCTTCTCCTTAGGAATAGGATAAGATATGCCAACCAAATTCTCCATGATTTTCTCCTTAGGAATAGGCTTGCATAATTATCTCCTTAATATGGTAGAGGAGATATTAATTCTTCACATATTTCCTACACATCACAAAACTCACATATTCTTGAGATATATATAAAAATATGCATATTTTCTAATATTTAATCATAAATTCACTTGTAATACAAAAATGAATAAAATGGAAAATAAGAAGGTGAAACCCAAATGATATGATAAAAGGTTAATGGGATGATGGAATGTAAGGAATAGTGAAGAAAAAGGTGGATGAAAATATGACATTTCTGAGTCCCAACATCCTCCCCAACTGAACTTGTTGCATGTCCTCATGCAACCATGCATGGGTCTCTTTAAGAACATTTGGCATCCTGAACAACTTTGGCTTTACATGATGATGTCTTTAATAATGAATGTTTCCAGGATATGTGAAAGACATGAGTAACAACTTACATTTTCTTATGGTTGGTTCTTGTGTGACAACCATGAATACAAAGAATGTTGGTTCTTGTGTTAATAACATTCATTTCGTTTTCTGTTCTCTTTTCTTCAATAATAATGTAAACACTCACTGGAAATCATAAGCTATCAATATGCATAAGAAAGCCCTTTTGTAATATTAATGAAGCATGCCAATATTACGTATGAAGCAAAGTGCAACAAAATATCATTGGAAAATAAATGTTGGTGAATGGTAAATGAGAAAAAATGGAGTGATAGTGGTGAAGAAATGGAATCATGGAAGTGAATATGTAGTGTGGTAAAGAAATGGAATCATGGAAGTGAATATGTAGTGTGGTGAAGAAATGAAATCATGGAAGTGAATATAGTGAATATAGTTCTCCCCCCCTTCAACTGAATTGGTTGCATGTCCTCATGCAACTTGACATGGCTCATGAAAGGAAATGTAGCATGGTGAGGGAATTTTCCAAAATATTCAAGTTAGCATATAAGGAATTGCATGATTAAAGATTAGAAAACAACATACCTCTACTTACACAAGAATGATGAACTATGCAAGAGGAATGTAGCTGCTGCTGGATCAGGAAAATGTGACTGATGTTGTTGTTACTGGATCCTGGGAAATGAAGGAATCTGAACTGCTGATGCCGAATCATGGAAAAGATAAATGCTGAAAATGGAACTGTGGTATGTGGTACTCTCATAGATCAGAATTCATGCTGCTGTAACTGCTGAGGGAGTCGTGAAAAAGTGTATAGTCTTCACCTGCTACTAAACTTCTTGGTACAATTCTAATCATGCAAAAGAATGTGTCGATGTCGAGCATGAATAGAAATCATTGGATTACCGGCCATTGATGTATGCCGTTAACCAATGCGAGGCAACTCACCATTGATGTCAATGAATGCCAAGGTACCCGAGTACATCTTGCGAAGTGCGAATGGATGTGTTGAGGTCGAGCCACTTGCAAGATCTGAAGATCAAGGGACTTTGATGTATTCCCATGATCGTCAGCGAGAGAAATTGCCATTAAGGCATGCAAGCCTCTAGGTACTCAAAAGGAACTCTAGTCTATTTCCCAGATAAGGTACTGATGTCGATGGGGCAAGACTTGTTGAAAGGTGGGCCTTAAGGAATCCCACATCAGTCAACGCGAGTTTATACAAAAAGATTTGGTAGGACTATAAATGGAAAGAACTCACGGACAAGCAGTGTGGATCAGCATGGCGAGGAAAACAAGGCAATGTAATCATGGAAAGGGAGTGAGTTTTATTCATCGTTGTAAAACAAGGAGTTGTAATCATGATGCAAAAGGATCGTTGTGGAGTGGAAAATGTCATGATATGTGCAGTGAAGAATTAACTCCTTCAAGTGTCGAAAAATGGATGTAAGGAAATGCATGGTGTATGAAGATGAACTCTTGCTGTGAAAAATGGATATGGAAATGTCATGCTTTATGGATTTACAATTGGTGGAATTCAAAATCTGCTTCAAAAAGGGAGGTGCAAGGTAGTGGTTGTGGAGTTGGATTTGTCTTTAGAATTTTTCATGAATTGAGTCTTTGGAAGACCAATTGTCGTCACAATGTAATCTCCTTATGATCACTTGATTATCCTGTAACCTGTAAAAAAAACTTGGCAGAAAGAAAACATAAGTGTGTTCAAGAAGAAATGGCCATTTCCTTCATGATTCTTACACAAAAATTTCATACCAAATAAAACATATTAAGGACAATCAAAGTGTTGAAATTGACTTAATCATGATATTAAAATCAATCCATTCTTAAAATAACCATGAAAAGTAATACTCCCTGTTTGGGTCAGATGAAATATACTCGTTAAAAAGATTGGCATTAGAAAGATCTGTTGTTGTCTGCATATTAGTATGTGATATAAAAGCATTCAATAGAAATATGTTATGCCAACTTGAAGCTATTGAAACAAGATAATCATCATTTATAGAATCCTCCAAACGTTTGATAAATTGATCCTCAAAATTTGTTTCCAAATGTTCCATTTTTTTATTTTCAGACCTGCATGAATTTTGTGATTTTTTTTTTTAAATAAAAAAACAAAAGAATGAAATTCAATTTTTTTTTTAATAACAAAATTAAAAAAATCAATTTTTTTTAATAAATAAATTAATTAAAAACTAATATAGAAAATTTATAAAAATAAATTAACACTAAAATGGATTTTTTTTTTTTAATATCCTAAAAACACACAAAATCCTCTAGAATCAATGAAAAATCAGGCTTTTATGTAACTTTGAATTCCTCTGCATATTAATTGTAAAAACTGTTTTTCTTCATGTAGTTACCAAAATAGGGTCCCGAAGAACCACGATTTCCTCTTAGACTGTTAGGAATTTAAGCAAACGATTTTTGAGTTATATAATTCATTCTATTATGGAAAAAACCCATGTCTTCGTTTGTCTAGATTTGCCCTGGTTTGATCACAAACTGCTTTTCAAAACTGACGTTTTTAAGGGGTTGCGTTTTGAAGATGATCTTTTTCTCATTCACAAAATTCTAGTTCTCCAGCAAGAGTATTTTTATTGGAATAAATCAATAGATTTTCTGATCTTCCAGATCGCACGAAGCGCGGGAAGAGAGCATACTAATCTCTTGATTTATTTTTATTTATGCAGGTTAGCGTGGATGGATAAAACACAATTAAGATC
The DNA here is from genome assembly GCA_031772625.1 of Pinus tabuliformis. NCBI lineage: Eukaryota > Viridiplantae > Streptophyta > Pinopsida > Pinales > Pinaceae > Pinus > Pinus tabuliformis. The sequence continues at coordinate 880,099,067 of CM062814.1, forward strand.
TGCGACAAAACCTTGCATTATCTACACTTTTTCTGCAATGTCACGGGGGAATTTAGACTCTCGGAAGACAAATCTTTTTGATAATTAGGCTCCTGGCTCACCCGTGATACAAAAACAAGACATAGAAATGCAAAGATGTGCCACTGAATTTATTCATGATGATTTATTTTTTGAAAACAAAACTAAAAACTTCTAATGATAACGACTTCTAATGACTTCTAATGAGATCTCATTTTTATTTTTCTAATCTATTCTACATTAACTTAAAAGATGTTTTATTTTCTAAGTAAAAGCATGCTTCTAGTGAAGCCATCTACGGACTAAAAATTCGAACATGCTCACATCAAGATTTAAAAATTTTACATTATGTTTTGCAAGTATGTGAGAATCTTGTCTTAGAGTTGGCTCAAGGTTATTGTCCTTGCTCTCCAAGAAGTACCTGTTCAACATTGTCAAAGCCCTCATCCGTAGATGGATTAGTGAGAAATGGGGGGTTTAAAATAAAAACTGAATTTAAATTATCTATGTGTGAAAATGAAAAAAAGAATGCTCCAAACTTTGAACTCCTTTATGAACCTGTTGTCACCAAGTTCCACAAATTAGCCCATTAAAACAAATGCATGAAATAATTACTAAATCCTTCTAGTTGCACTTCCCCGCCAACGACGCCAAAATGTGTGGTCTAAAATGCGGATGCAAATTAGAGTTTAATCTAATGTCAACCCAGGAAGGTAAACTTAGAAGTGCTTATCTAAAATATATAGATCTAGAAAGATTCCTAATTTGTCCAAGATCTTAAAGTCCCCTTACAGGAACATATTCATTAAGATCTCTTTCAATAACTGATCAAGCCTAGATCTAACAATTGTTTGAGATCTATGATTCCCTTACAAGAACATATTCTACAAGATCTCTTCCAAAATTAGATCATCTAATTAGAACTTAAAAACGGAAATGAAGTAAACCTAGATCTAATCATTGTATGAGATCTTATGGTTCTTTTACAAAAACACTTTCAAATAAGATCCTTCCAATATTAGAACATTTAATGAAACTTGAAAGCTGAAATCAAACAAAAACATAAAGTAAATTATAAACAAATAAGCATGCAAGTGAGGCCATGGGGGCCCTCCATAACTCCACCAGCACACCACTTCAATGGAGACTCAGATGTAGAAGCAAAATTGAAGTATGATCCTTTATTTCAAAATCTTCATTACAAACCAACTCTAAGATTACAACTCTAAGCTTCTAAGATTACATACTCCAAAATTCTAAGATTACAAAAACTTCCAGATTACAAATGGAGGAGATTGTACTCCTATTTATACAATGGGATGAGTAACAAACTCATAATGATCATCCACTAATCTACTTTCCCATTATTACAAAATATGATCCCACAAATCTCTCAAGCATTTTTAACTACTTTCCCATTATTACAAAATATGATCCCTTTGAATCCTCCATAAATCTCTCACATATCTTGGATAAGATATGCCAACCAAATCCTCCATGATCTTCTCCTTAGGAATTGGATAAGATATGCCAACCAAATCCTCCATGATTTTCTCCTTAGGAATAGGATAAGATATGCCAACCAAATTCTCCATGATTTTCTCCTTAGGAATAGGCTTGCATAATTATCTCCTTAATATGGTAGAGGAGATATTAATTCTTCACATATTTCCTACACATCACAAAACTCACATATTCTTGAGATATATATAAAAATATGCATATTTTCTAATATTTAATCATAAATTCACTTGTAATACAAAAATGAATAAAATGGAAAATAAGAAGGTGAAACCCAAATGATATGATAAAAGGTTAATGGGATGATGGAATGTAAGGAATAGTGAAGAAAAAGGTGGATGAAAATATGACATTTCTGAGTCCCAATAAAAACTTCAATTCATTAATAACAAAGTATTGAAAACTATTTACATGTAGAATGGAAATAAACTAGCTCATGCGATGGTAGCTTATTGTTGAGAAGAGATGTGGTGGCTACATGCCTTCTTAATTGTGTAATAATGATACTCAAGGGCTTATTTATTATTGAGAAACAATGGAAGACCCTAAACATCCAAAAATCTAACCATAGGAGATGAAATGCCAAAATTCTGTGGGTCCCGTTGGGGTAAATTGGTACATCAATTTCCGGGGGTCGTAATTTTGGCATACCTTTTTTCGTTTGATGTGTACGATACCTTGTTAGAAATATCTATCCGAGGACTACAACTTTCAATTTGCAAACCCTTGGTAAAATATAAGGGTTTGCTCGGTTTCTAAAAAACATCATTTAGGGCCTAAAAATGGCTTCGGAAGTTCAAGACTCGAAAAACTGCCAAAAATAGTAAAATGTGCTACAATTAAGGAAACTGAAAGACACAATGGTGGGGGTCCAAGTGGAATAGGCGGGTGGCCACCAATATCCACCTGGATTAATGCAAGTTTCAGGTTGTTGGGGGTCTGTCATTGTACTAGAGGGCCAAGGGGTTTTCCTAGGGAAATTTGTGCCTAGCTCCTTATATGTCTAGCCTAGTAAGTTTTTTGATCCTCCGTAGTGAATTCGTCTTATGTGTATTGACGTGGGTAGAGGGAGTTTCAACATTTAATGATTTGGTCCTTGACTTAATTGAGTATGCTTTAGTTCAACTAGGCTCTTTCAGAACCTTCCTTGTAGTTATGTTTGCATGGCTTTTCTTGGGGTAAGTCTGGATAGTGGTGGAATTGGTGTTAAACACAGGAGAAACCTTGTAGCAAACTACGTCAATGATATTTTATCCCTTCTGTGGTGGCTTACGTGCATTTGTTCAACTATGGGAAGAGACTCCTTGGGGGAATTCGACTACATATAACAGGGACTCTATTTGTGGTTCGAAGCATTGGTGGGTAGTGCCCCTAGGTGATCTGGTGGATACAATGTCTTACTGCATTAGATTTACTCTTTGGGTGTGAAGCTTGTTAGAGTGTGGGTACCTGTTAGACGACGGTCCAAATGGTAATGCCGTGCCAACATGGACATGTGAGAAGAGGCGCTGGAGATAGGCGGAAAGGTGGGGGCAATGAGTAGGACAATCATGACCTGGGTGAGGGTATTGACCTGACACCCTCTTCGCCTTTTGGCACAATGGCCCGGGTCCTTCCACATGTTGACATTGACAATGTTTTGAGGCAGATCACTCTTTTATTGGATTAACTCAACATGGCATGACACAATGACCGTAATGACATTATCAACTTCATGAACCATCTTCAACGGAACCAGTAGCAGATGCATGATAGATTGGGCAACTTAATGAGAGGGCATAGGCACATTCAGGAGAAGTTGGACCAACTTGAGATCAAGCTAGTTCATATGGAGGAACACGCCCATCATGATTTCAAATTCCCTTCATCTCCTAGAACATGTGTGAACCACCCTGCTCCAGTCAACTCTTATGATTTATGATGACTATTGGTTATATCACAGTCTTATAGGTTTTTTGGTTTTACTTACATTTCCAATTCTGGCTATTTTTGCTATCTTGGAAACTTGCTATGTGCATGAGTTTGCACCTACTAGCCAATATATGAGGCAATAGTGAGACTAGTAAGATTTTTGGAAGCTATATGTTGAAATGATACATAGAAAATTATCGACTAAAAACAATTATTTTATTTTATTAAAAAAAAGAAATATTATTGTATAATGAAATTTCAACCTAAAAATATACCATTGGGTATACTCTTTCATTCCATATCATGTAAATGATAATGAAAAAAAAAAATATTATTGTGTAATATGATATAAATGACAATAGGAGAAAAAATATTATTATTTAAGGAGAAAAAAATATTATTGTATTTCAATTAATAATATATCATTGAGATATACCACTTTCATTCAATATCATATAAATGATGAAAAAGATAAAAAAGCAAAAAATATTATCGTGTAATATCATATAAATGATAATGGAAGAAAACATTTTATTATTTAAAGGAAAAAATATTATTATATTTCAATCAATAATATATCATTGAGATATACCACTTGCCTTCGATATCATATAAATGATGAAGAAGAAAAAAATTCATTCAATGTCAAATGGGAAAAAATATTATTATACAATAAAAATTGAATGAGAACGGAAGAAAATATATTAATGTATAATGAAAATATAATTTAAAGATATACTAATAGAATATACGATTACTCTCATATTTAAATAATATTAAAATTATTTAGTGATATGAACTAATAAAAAAATAAATAAGAATGAAAAAATTGGCATTTTATTTTAAAATATTATATTTTTTTATCTAGTTGTATATAAATAGTAATGATAATGTCTATTGACTTTAGCAAAATTCATTATAAATAATGACGATAATATTTATTAATATTAAATATATACATATGATCGAACCATCATCTTTATATGTGAATATGATAGGAAAACCACCGAGGAGGAACGATATTAACTTTTTAAAATAGAAACGAAATTATGGCACTTGATAAAATTATCGTTGTAGAAACACTACAGGTCAGAGACAACACAGCAAAACCTATATTAAAAGACACGTGGATAAATTTTTATATACGGGACAAAAAAAATCAGAATATTATATACTGCTTTGCTTGAACACGAAAGATACGCCCCTTTGTCTTGATCGGGGCGGCTGGAGAACGATTTAGGAAAATATTATTATTATTATAAGGTATGGAAGCGAGACAAGATTACAAGATTATAAGCACAACACAACCGAACAGGGGCGAAAAATGCAGAGCAGATAAGACCTGAGACACAGTAGAATCAGCCAATGGCGAGAGCAATTCCAGTGTGTTGCACGCACCCCCGACCTTATACCATAGCTATTGACAGTGGTAGTGGTCGCGGTTTCCAGTCGCACACGGGAATGAAGCTAAGCGTTTACTTCCAATCGAAATCACTGTTTTCAGGACGAAAAAATGGGGTGACCAGGGCCATGTCGGCCGTTTCCACCCCTCCCAGTGTCAATGCCAATCGGGGGACGGCCTCGCTCGGCGAAATCACTAAGCCAGATTTCCCCATTCTTAACCAGGTACGTAATTTTTCTCTCTTCTTCAATTCTACAAGCTTCTCAGCAGTGTATGTGCACGTCTACGCTTCATAAACCCTAGCTATCCGAGCATATACTGCTAATTTCTTTCGCATTTAATCTGTTTTGAATTAGGTATACTGAGAGGAGTGTCGTGCGTGGATGAACTTGGTGTTGGTTTTGATGTTAGGGCCGAGTGACTGAATTGTATAGCTTTAATTTTGATTAGATAAATTCTATAATGCAACCTTGGCCACTTTTGAGCTCATTTGGCTTTCCCAGAGTTCATTTATTTCTTCTCGCAGAAAAATGAAATATATATATATATATATATATATATTGAACACCCTGGCTATACCTGTAGGTGTTGCTTCTCATCATATTGCTAAATCCTACAAACATTACTCAGACTGGAGGAGTTCTATTCTTAGAATTGATATCAAAAAGCACAGAGCATGAACATCGCCAATCAGCAGAATAGAGATATCATGGACCGTCTTAGTTTGAGGAAGATCTAGCATATTTCTTCAGTTGTTTATTCTATTCACTGGAGGATTTGGTGTCTATGGAAACTATTTTGACCTTTCCTACAACTTTGTTATCTTCTCTGCTAGATGGAGATTAGCACGAAACTATCACCTGATTTGGCGGGGTGTGTTGTGGGTGGGGGGGGGGACAAGGGGAGCCAGGCGCTGGGAAATAACCTCCAGTCGTCTTCTAAAAGTTTATTCTAATCTGGATGTATCTGATTATGTGCTCCAATGACCTCAAAGCCTCACTATCTCCCTCCGTTGATCTGCATTTTTTCCTACCCTCTCAGCAAGGTTTCTAAAATCTGCTTCTATTTGGATCACGATCTTTTCAAGTGCCAGGTGTTGGAATCTATGTCGAGAAATTGCGCGCCAGCCTCTCTTTTCTTAATTTACTGAACTATCGACCTCCTTTTTCAGTTGTTCAACCTCTTCCCCCTCAACGACTTTAGAGATTGATAATTCCTTCGTGCCATACAGAGCTGGCTCTCTTCCCTGTTGGCAATCTCAACTTATAGGCACCTAGTTGGATGCCATGTTGGTGAGCACATCTGGAATAGTGCAACCATGTTGGCTGTTGTAAATTTTTCTAATTCTAGGTGACTGCTATTCCAATGTTATCTTAATAAATAACTCAAAACAGAATTTATTTGATAGCAGAAAATTAAATTTCTGACCATTTCACCGATCACACAATAGCTGAAAAATGAATAGTGGAAGCAATAAAACAAAACACATACATACACAAGGATTTCTCCTTCAACTCAGCTTCTGATTCCTTTCATCAAAGCTTACAAGGTGACATTTGCAGCCTGCTTGAATCAACAGTTTGTTGAAGAATGCAGCTATGGTTGGTCTTCATAGTCTTTGATGTATTTGTAATATTATGTAAAAACACAAAAGAGAATTATGGTTACTTGTTTAAGCATGTTCTTCATGCTATTTTTTTTGTCAAAAGAAAAGTCTCGAAAGGCATGTTCTTCGTGGCCTTTACAAAAGAGTAAAAATGAATTTTATAATGTATTGTTATGTAATCTGTTACCACTCAATTTAGCAGGGCTCCTAGGAGGGGTTCCTATGGGACTACTACTCGATCAAGTCGCAACAACGGGACAAGGACCCACTGTCACCTTAGTTGATGTCCAAATGGGAGGAGTCCCGGTATAAGGGAAATCACTATGAATGATAAGTCAATGATGGGGTAGATAGTGATTTCAAGAGCCCATTCACAGGAGAGACTCAAATGATAGGGTTTACTTGCTCTAGAAGCAAGGTGTGGGGCTCTCCAAGAAAGGCTCAAAGGAGGCCTAGACCTAGGGATTAGAGATATTTCTTGACAAGGGATGCCCTAGACCCAAGATTCCTAAAGAGAAGAGGTTTCTAAGTGGCCTTGTGAAATAAGAAATGGTAGAGATGTGGGACCACAAAGAAGCCCAAGGGGACCCAAACAAGACCTAGGGTTTCGGGTGAATCTTCAAACAAAGAGCCTAGGTCAAGCAAGGGGGAAGAAGGGATCAGTAATAGATGAACTTCCTTTGAGTTTTCAAGCATAGGAGATCCCTTAGAAAGCCACTAACCTAGAAAGACCTAAATCCAAGTGATTTTGGAGCTAGGGCTTGGTGTATCTCACAAATCGACTGTGAGATTTGCTTCAAATTTGGAGGGCTAGTGGAGGACACCCCAGCGCAGTTCCTTGCCAACTCGCTCAACAAACTGATGGCTAGAATGGAATTCGTTGGATGCCCTAGCTAGGTCATCTAGGGTTAGGGCAGAAAAATTGTGAAAAAGGGAAAATTTTAGGGTGATCATCAAGGACTTGAGACCAGTGCCTAGCCAATTGTGGAGAATGGAGTCAAAGTGAAATTGATTAAGGATTTTTGCTCTACCAAGGAGCCTTCCTGCAACTTCGCATGCCCTAGAGAAGCAGCTACAAGGTCACAAGAAAGATTTATACTTCGACTTGCCAAGTAATGGAGTTTCAAGGTGCAAAGAGTCAACCCACCCCTAGGAATGTTTCGATCTTCTTGCCAAAATGAATAACATATGCAACGAGCCAAGATTACCAAGTGTTTAAGAATTTCGCATCACAATTAGGGCACAAAATAACCATAGCAATAACGTTCCATACATTAGACAATAAGCATGTAAAATTTCGCATAAAAGAAAGCACTTACATGACATGAAGATTATATCCATCCATTATACTTGCAAAAATGAAGCTCCAAGACAAATAACAAATATCCAAACATCAAAATGCATCAATTGATCTCCAATTCATCCAGCAATAGCAGGTTCAAAATCTTTTCTCCAAAGAGATACAAATCCAAGTGATGATGAGGAATGGAATGAGATTCTCATCAATATATATGATCCTCTAAGGGATTCGATTTGCCTAATTAGACCTAATCACGCCCCTAATAATAAAATAATGTACAAAATAACGTCCTTTGGTGACAAGTCCACCAAATAGCTCCATAATACGAAAAATAAGCCTCTCAAGAGGGTCGAAATCGTACTACAATAGCTAGGAGGGCCATTGAAAGGCCTAGTGAAGTCCCTTATGTGCTAAAATGAGTGGAAGGGCTCCGAAAATAGTGATAAGGGGATGGCCCTTTGATCTCCAAGCAAATGACCTGTGGTGCTCCCAAGTGGTTGTGGGGGCATAAAAACATCCTCGTGGTTCTCCAATTGAATCGAACAAGCATGTATTCCACTTGCAAGGGCTGGGACAATGATGTAAGCCCTCCCTTTGTCTCCCATGGTAAGACACAACCCCATTTGGGCCCTAGATCAACTGCCAAGTGTGTGGTGCAAGTGTGTAGCCGACTGGGCAAGGTGGTCCAGGTGCATCATCATCATCAAATAAGTGGGACACGAGCGAGCAATGAATGGTGCTAAAGGATCCCATGGCATGGCTATCTGCTATAGTGGAGGCCCATGGTTCTCAACACACACCCTACAAATGCCAATATGACCCTCTGAAGGGGTTGGACCCCGTATAGGGAGACCAAACCCCAAGATGAAGACCCACCTGCAATCCTGTATAAGATCCAATGCGTCTCCTCACCTTCCAATACAAAAAATCATTAGTGTAATTGAGCAAATGAGCTTACAAATCATGGAACCAAGTGGGCACTTCATAGTGGCATGCCCTTCCATAATGGGCTTTAGAGTGTACAAGTGTCTCCAAGTTCAAGAAGGAAGTTAATCAAGGACCCTATTAGGTGGTTTCAACCTCTAAGGGAGTGGCAAGTCCATGGTACATCTGTCATGTGGCAAGTGTCATGTGATATAATGATGGAACAGAGTGGGGCATTAGGGGAAGGCTCCAAACCACATGCCATGGTACAAGGGTAGCTATGATGAGGGAAACCCACACTTGGGTGTATAAATGTAGGAGGGAGCAATTGTGGTACATGAGTTACCTCGGCCTTTGTTTTTCCACCCTTCTTCATATGCCTTTTGCCTTTTATTGATTTTTCTCTTTATAACTGCTCGGGGCTCTAGGGAATGAGAGCATGATGTGTAAGATATAACAGTGATTACCCCCTTAAGGTTGGACAATTCATCTCTCACTAGGGCTTGGGACAATGATGTAGGGGGCTCATATAAGGGCCCTAGGAATCAAGGTGATGGCCATGATAATAGGGGCTAGAGCTCATGATGGCTTTTGCCCATGTGCTAAATTTGTATATCTTGACCATCTTTTGCATTTTATGGTAAATTTCTTGTTGAGAGTAGCCAAATTATGCTTTTTACTTTCTTTTTAGCTGTATCAACCTTCGGGGCATCGTGCCAGGCCTGACCCAAATTGTGGACAAGGGGAGGGGGAGGCTTATTCCTTGTGGACTCAATGGACAAATGTGGACCTAGATGGGAAACATGTGAAAAAGGGGTTATAATGAATGGAGGGGAGTGATAAATGTGGGCGAGACCATGCAACCAAAATCGGGATTTCCCATGTAGTGCCCCTCCTAAAGCTAGTAGCCAATAAAGGAGATCCCACGGGACTAGGATACAAGGTTAACCACCAAGTTGGACAAGGGGACAAGGGTAAAAACCAAGGCCATTCTTTTCCCCGAATCCCCCCACCAATCCATGCCTAGAAGTGCCCATGATAAGTAAGCAACAATACCCAACTACATAATGAAAGCCATACCTTTGGGGTTGGAAGGCCCACCTTCAAACATACGATCATGATAGATGGGCGAGGGTGCATAATGGTCGGCTCAAGTGGCGGAGGTGATGGCACATCAAGCTATCTAGTGGCTGCTGGCTGCCGGCTGAGGACCATCTAGGAGAAAAAATTCTCCTATGGTTGTCACCCACAGGTGGTGGGTAACATACCCTGAGTTGCCAAGTTGACCCTCCAAAGGATATGTCAGCCACCCTTCTAGAGACACCCATTTGGAAAAGACACGAAGACACACCCATTCGGAAAGGACACAAAGAGACACCCATACGGAAAGTATACCTAAAGACACCCATTCAGATTAGAGAAAGGTTATATATATATATATATATAGCCCATTTGGTCTCCTCCAAAAGGGTACTTGAATTGTCACATGATCTCTGTTTTATGTGAAGGGGACAAGGATAGTTGAGGACGAAAACATAAGTACATTGTCCATCTTCTATACTTCACAGTTGAAGTCTAAAGGAGGCCGAGTTTTGAAGCTATTTCTCTGTGGCTTATATGAAGGTTTTTGTGGCATTTTAAGGTTTGAGGTTCAAGTGAAGATCTAAGGCTCAATCTTTTGTGGCATCATCCGAAATCTGAGTTTGAGGCAGAGGTCAAATTTTGGCCCTCTTAGAGATCTATAACAAACTTCACTACAAACCTTTTTGGAGACAAAATTGAAGGATATTTTGTCTTGGATCTTGGAGGGTTGACTTAGCACTTGGAGTGGGTTTTCCGAAAGTAAACTTTGTCTCTTGTTCTTGTGCATTGTGATCTCTACTTTCCTCTCATGGTTATTAGTTGAATTTTTGTAGTGTAATTGCTTGATGAAGATAATTGAATGCTAAAAGAACTATACTATATATTCACAAGTAATTACCATAACTCAAAAATAGTGCTTGCATCTATTTCACTCTATTTTTCAACATGGTATCAGAGCGAGGAGGAAGAGTTTGGAGTTATTTGAGTTATGAGGTTGAGTATCTCTCTTCACAGAAGGTCATTGCTTTTGTGATTAGTTCGGTATGTTGGCCAAGCTCTGTTTGTGGAAGAAAATTTTGGTTAAGGCTCATTGATGTCTGTCTGTAAGGGTTGCAGGGTTGGTTGTGCCCTAGTTTGGGCCACAACCAAGAATAGACTAGGCCGAGATCATTGGAAGGAAGACTGAAGCTTCTTGAGTTAGGTTGCACCTAGAAAGTGGTCTAATGTCGCTAAAAGGAGGCCACGGGCTATAGGCCCACAGAACTCGAGAACAAGGTCATATATTCATCAATGGAATGTGAGTGTTGACAAGTGAGCTCTAGACGTAGGTGATCCAATGCATGCAAAGCTGCATAAGCTATCGTGGTTAAAGCTGTAGCACAAGAGGAAAAATAACTTTGTAAATTGGGTTGTGCATGTTGAAGTGAAGTGTTCGGCTGAAGATCTGAATACAAGCAAAGTATTGGTAATGTGAAGTATTTAAGATCAGTGTAGTGCGTACAAAAACATGGATCTATGTGCAGAATTGTGGAAAAGCATAGCATCCATGATTTGAGCATGGAGACTTGCATGGAAGAATTGTTGTGCTTCCCATTTACTCGACCTATTGATGTTGTGGGCTTGACCTTATGTAACTACTACGATCTATGAAGCATTAGAAATTGAATGGAGGTTGATGATGGTTCATGTTACAATACTGTTTGTGCGAGATATGAAGATGTTTGGCTTGAAATACAATTGACATACAATAATCAAGGAAACATGTTGTGAAAACGTTGAAATTGAAATGATATATTGGTTTTGAATTCATGGTTGAGACAATGACTTTAGTTCATATTCATTTCTTATGCATAGTACAGGTCGCTGGTATTCGAAGGTGTTGATTGTTTTCACTTGCAGATTTGGTTACCACATAAGTGATAGGAGGATAATTGTTTGGTGTTGGACCAACGGACTAACATTTGACCTAGCGTCATTTGATTTGGGTTCATATTGGACAACCAAACAGTCATAACGTTTGACCTAGTGTCATTAAATCAACGTCCGATCTAGCTTCATATTGGATAAGTGGTTTAATACATTGCTTGAGATATCTTTGTAGTAACTTGACACATGACTACAAAATGAGTTGAGCTACATGAATACAAACACAATCCGTAGATTGAATATTGTTATATAGTACTAGCTATAGCCATATGTCGGAAGCCTAAAAAGTTAGATTGATTTTGACATAGAGCGGTGGTCAATTATAACATTGGCAGGTTGGACTGGTAGCAAGGTCACCCAAATTGAATGGCCACGTCGAATTGGTTGTGTGGATGCGTAGGTAGACTAATTGACTATTCCACAATTGGTCATGGTATTGCTACATTGACAAAAACACAAGATGGAGACTAGCCCTGGTCTATGCATAAAATGTGATGCAATGATGTCGTGGAAATCAAGTATGAAGGTCATGTTCGTGTATATAGTATGGTAAATAAAAGTTTAGGTTCCGTGTCTTGATTGTTTTGAAGTCTCATGGTAGTATTGGAATCCAATAATATAATGGCCATTGTAACCTAACTAGATGAGGAGTCTTGTTGAAATCTGGGGTGTGTGATTCATTGCCATGGGGTTGTTATGGTATCCGGTTTCAAATCAAAAATCAAACCACGACTAACCGCTACCACTCTCCTTTGTTGAAATCTCAGAACAAAATTATTTTGAAAACATAGCATGGCAAGCAACACTGCATATTGGAACTGGTAAGGCTCTTTGGTTACAAGCTGAAGGTTGTAGGTTCAATTCGTGCAGATAAAAATAAATTATTATTTTTTGGTTATGAGTTCCATTTTGTTGAATGTTTAAGTAGTCGACAATGTACATTTTGTAGCACCAATGCCAAAAAATGGCATTATGTAGAGCACACCCTAAAAAGGGGATTTTGTAGAACACTTAATTTAATATATGGTTTTGTATGGTCTTTGGGGCTTTTTGGACTCATTCTTGAGTCAAATTGGATTTTGGAGAAGCATGACAATCGGGGTTTGAAGGAGAATAATTTTGAAGGATTTGTATAGACCTGAGCATGGTATTCTTGGATTGATGATTACTTGATGAGTGTTGGTCAATCTCGTTATTATATGACTTTTTCCGACGAAAGCAGGACATGCTGCTCCTCGTGGCACATTCAGAGAAATACATAAGCCTAAAAGATATTCTGGGTATGCAACATTTATAACAAAGCCTGTTAATGTTGAACCTTCTACCTATGAAGAAGCATCTTGTTAGCAGGTTTGGAGAGATGCTATAATAGGAGAATATCAATCAATTATGAAGAATTATGTCTGGGAAATCGTGCCAAGGCCTTAAGGACTCATGATATGTTGTACCAAAGAAAGGGTAGATAGAAATTCTTATGTTAGTTTTAGAGGGAGCTCGAAATGATCACAATATGTCTCAGCTTAAGAGGGAGTTTGCCATTGAATGTGGTATTGAACTAATGAAGGCTGATGAAATCTTCTTTGCAAAAGTTTGATGATGATAGGCCGCTGATTGGTTCTTTGATGAACTTGGTCTGAATATTGGCTTTGCAGTGAATAAATTGAATAAGATGAAGCCAAAGTATGATCACTGGATACTCTGATTCTGATAGGACTGAAAGTGTTGTTGATGGAAAGAGTACATCTGGCGGATGTTTTTTGATTGGGCTCTGAAATGGTTTCTTGGATGAGAAGGAAACAATCTTCCATGTCCCTTAGTGTTGAAAAGTGTAACTAGGCTTGGTCTTCATAATTATCTTTATACTTGTATCATTAATGTATTTTAAGTAAAAAAGCAAAAGGAAGAAAAAAGAGGAAAAATAATTTTTTATTAGTTAAGCATGTTCTTCATGCTTCTAGGAATTGTTCAGTCAAAGTCGTATTTGGACTTTTTGGAAAGAAAAAGATAATTTTTTTTAAATGTATTTTGGGTCAATACATTTCAAGAAGCCAAGTCGACCCTTTAAGATGACAAGTTGGCTCACTTAAAAGTTGTGTCTTTTCACATGTTAGAACAACTATATATTGGCATACATCCTCTATCAAACGACAAGCAATTCGATGCTTTTCTGTGGAAAATTCTGAGGAAAAGAGATGCGAATTTTAGAGGTTATATACTTGATAGGAAGTGCGAGTTGTTGAGGTTATCTATCTGCAAAGTGATGCGAATTTTTCTATGGGAGATGGTTTGAGTTTCCTGTGAAAGGGATTTGAGATGATGCGAGTTTTCTGTGAAAGATAATTTGAAAAAAGTGTGAGTTCTATGTAACAGATGATTCGAGATCAAAGCAAGTTCCTTGTGATATATGAAGTTGAGATTATCTTCTGTGACTGAGATTAATGGGCTCTACAATGATAATGCAAAATTTAAAGGGTTGTTAATTTGGCAGCTCAGGGACAAATTCCCTCCTTTGGACAACCTTCCTCATTCAGAGAAGACCCTCTTTGACTTTGGAAGAAAAAAATCTGGTCAAAGTAAAAATATATTTTTAATGTTAACACTGAAAACCCACATGTGCTAAAAAATTCAGGTCAGCTTTAAAGACAAATTGGGTCTCCTCCAACGCCTATAAATACAACTCAATGGCACCTCATTTGGACACACATCTCACACATCTTCTTCTTCTTCTTGGAGGTTCGTACAATCTGAAAATTGCAGGTCTTCATCCACACGTGCGACGAGGAGAGAGAGAATTTCAAAGGCCCGAAATTTGTCTTGCATCAACCTTTGACCAACGTTGACTTTTTGAAGATTGGGCATAGTTTGACTTGGTTTGACTTGACATCTTGGACTGTTTTTGGAGGCTGAATTCTTTGGCACAAAGATCGAGGTTTTCTGGGCACTTTGACTACAATGTTGATTTTTGGTAGCATCAGATGTGCTCTTAGCCTCAAAATTTGTAGGGAGGCTAGGACACATGTATTCCACAATACCCAGAAATCGTTTTTTGAAATTCTACCCGGAGACAGTTTTATTAAAATAATTAATTATTTTTAATGGGTGCCTAAGTCTAAACTCAGGAAATTAAAATAATTAAAGGGTATTAATCTAACTGTGGGTGTAACTTCTCGAAGAAGACGAGGATCAAGGCAAAATGGTCTGAGCCATTGATTAGGGTCTAATTTGGACTGTTGGTTCTCAACAGAAGGATTATAAGAGGAGGCTTGATGGGCATTTGGAAGACACATCGAGTGGAGATCAGAAGATCGAATTTCTGAAGCACAACAATTGTCGGAAGAGGAATTCGAAGTGATCTTTTGTAGTGAGGGGCAGGGATAGTATTCGGAGGGAAGTTTTCCTAGGCCAGAGAGTACAAGACAGAGAGGGTGGAACGACGTCTAGAGAGGCCAACGCTGGGCCACATAGAGCAATGCTGTGGCAACGCAGAGCTTAAGAGGGAGATCGAATTCTTGCTGAAGAAATCGAGTTTTAGAAGCTGGGTGCCGAGGTGTGAGACCGGGAGGCTAAGAGCTGAAGTTTCCAGCCAATAGAGGATCAAAAGGAGGGGCAGCGCAGTCCCAACAGAGATGACGCAAAGACTACATGGGGTTGACGCAGTTCTGCACATAGGCTGACGCAGAAGGGATGCAGAGGCTCATTTCCAACGAGATCATAGCCGGTTCTTCCAGTGACAGGGTGAGATCATCTCACTATTTCTTTTGCCCAGTTTCTCTCTGTATCGGATAACCAGTTGGGCATCCAACAAATTGTACTCAAAATTACTACTGCTTCATAATAAAACCCTTAGCTGTTGCACTGGTTTTCCCACATTGGGTTTTTCCAGGGACATTTATCCAAAAACAATGGTGTAATGTGTTGTGTATTTCTTCCTTGCTCAGTTGTTTCTGCATTTAATTTAATTGGTGAAGACTGCAGTGTATTAGTTTCGGTGTTTACTGTAGGAAACAATAAATAATTTGTTTAGTAATTAACAAATAGAAGGAACTTAATCAGTTGCTGCAGTGGTGATTCGGGTAATCGAATTTTCACATGGTATTAGAGGGTTGCAGGTGAAGCAAGAGAGCAGAGCCGGAAGAGCCCAACGCTGAGGGTCAAAGTGTTGCGTAGGCAACAAATCGAATCCCCAGAGGGATTACACAATCAAGGCCAAGAGGGCAAAGATTTTCGAGGAAGGTCTCTCTCTGAGTGAGTCAATAGAGATGTAAGCAACGCAGTAGCTTCAGCGAAGAGGCAGTTTTCTGGTGTGACGCAGTTTTCTGTAGCAGTTGCTGGCGCAGAAAATTGTCATAAGGAAGAAGGGAGACACTGTTGAGGGGATTTCTTCCTCAGAGAATTCCTAGATAGGGAATTCGATTTCTCTATTGCTGAGTAGCAACAAAGAGGAGCAGATCTACTAACTCCAGCAAGGGGTGCGTAGGCCAGCCCAGTGCTGCGCAGAGGAAAGAGGAAGCAGTTCGACACTTCTGTTGGCAGAGATGGCAGCTAGTGGGTTTACGAGATCAGGATTGGTTGGATGGTGCATCTAACTATGTGATTTGGAAGGCACGAATATCATGCCTTTTGGATGAACATTTTCTCAAGATCTATGTCGATAGTGTGGTAGTTGAGCTCGCGGATCTAGATCCGCTCAAGAAGTACAAGGCCGAGATGGCGAAGGCCAAGAGGTTGATCCTTGATGGAGTGAGGGATCATGTAGTGTGTTACATTGCCGACAAGGATACTGCTTGACAATTGTGGGAAGCTTTGGCCACGCTATACGAAGGATCTTTTGAGCAGTGGAAGATGCACTTGGAGCAGAAGATGAGATCCACGTAGATGCAGAAGGGGGAACACATTGATCCGTTCCTTACGAAGCTTCAAGAGATTTGAGACTCGTTGGTAGTTGTGGAGTCAACACCTCAACCTACCGAGATGGTGAGGCTGGCCCTAAATTCAGTCTTAGAAGAATGGCAAGTGTTTGTCCAGAGCATCCTGGGTAGAGAGAGATTGCCATATTGGGAAGGGATGTAGGCCTCTCTTCAGCAGGAAGATATGAGGAGAGACTTAGTTAAGTGCAAATTCGATAATAGTAGTAGCAGCAGTGGGACGAAGCCAAAGGCGGAGGATGAGAATGTAACACTCGCATCTAAGGGGTAGCAGGAGCAACAGAAGAAGAAGAAAGATGTTTCGAAGATCAAGTGCTTCTGGTGTGGTGAACTTGGTCACTACACTACACAGTGTCCTCTCAAGAAGAAGGACAAGGATGAGAAGCATGATCCGAAGGTTGCATCCACACAGATCGAGGAGGAGGAGTTTGCCATGATTGCCCAGAGGTGGGGTGATATAGAACTGTAGTTCGAAAGTACTACAAATGGATAGGATCCTTGAGGAGTCCACCTCTTGGATCAGAACCTTGCTACAGGAGCCCAGATCAGAAGTAGTAGGATGGACCAAGATCAATTGGTGCAGAGGAGTGTTGGAGTGACATTTGCAGTGGCTAGGAGTGCTAGAGACTGAGCAACGCAGAGCCGGAGTTGGCAACAATGCAGTTGGCACAAAGCAGAGTTAGCAGCAGCGCAGGGGCTTCAGAGGGTCAATGCAGAGACTAGTAGTAGTAAGAACTCCAACAACAGATGCATCATGTTGAACACCCGTTCAGTAATTTTGGATGCTCTTCCATTGCTGATGCAGTAGCAACAACAGTTGGAGAAGATTGCAGTGCAGATGCAGTGTTGGCAGTGGCAGTACCAGTAGCAACACAGATGTAGAAATTATGAGGGTTGCAATATAGATGCAGTGTTTGCAGTGGCAGTGTCAGCAGCAGTACAAATGCAACATTTGCGCAGTGGTTGATGGGCAAAGATGTCAGACATTAGCAGCGCAGAGGGAGATGTTACAGAGTCTGGGTGATGCTTCAGCAGGATGCATTACTAAGAGGGAGTGTTGATTTCTGGTAGCATCAGATGTGCTCTTCGCCTCAAAATTTGCAAGGAGGCTAGGATACATGTATTCCACAATACCCAGAAATTGTTTTGGGAAATTCCACCCGGAGACGGTTTTATTAAAATAATTAATTATTTTTAATGGGTCCCTAAGTCTAAACTTAGGAAATTAAAATAATTAAAAGGTATAAATCTAACTGTGGGTGAAACTTCTAGAAGAAGATGAGGATCAAGCCAAAATAATCTGAGCCATTAATTAGGATCTAATCTGGGCTGTTGGTTCTCAACAGTAGGATTATAAGAGGAGGCTTGATGGGCATTTGGAAGACACAATGAGCGGTGATCAGAAGATCAAATTTTTGAAGTACAGCAGTTGCCGGAAGTGGAATTCGAAGTGATCTTTTGCAGTGAGGGGCATGGATAGTATCCGGAGGGAAGTTTTCCTGGGCCGGAGATACAAAGCAGAGAGGGCAGAATGATGTCCAGAGAGGCTGACACTCGGTCATGCAAAGCTACGCTGTGGCAGCGCAGAGCCTGAGAGGGAGATTGAATTCCTGTTGAGGAAATAGAGTTTTAGAAGCTGGGAGTCGGGGCGTGAGATCGGGAGGCTGAGAGCTGAAGTTTCCATCCAGTAGAGGATCAGAAGGAGGGGCAGCACAGTCCCAACAGAGGTGACACAGACACTGCGTGGGGTTGACGTAGTTCTGCGCAAAGGCTGATGCAGAAGGGACGCAAAGGCTCATTTCCAGCGAAATCAGAACCGGTTCTTCTAGTGACAGGGTGAGATCATCTATGATCTGAACTTAAACAGGAACACAACAACTTACAGATATAATCATAAACACAGAGGTGCGGCAGAAAAACACTTCATTTCATTAATGGAAAAATATTGAAGTATGCTTACAAACAGAATGGAAATAAGATAGCTCAGGCGATGTTAGCTTATCTTCGAGGAGAGATGTGGTAGCTACATGTCTCTGAACTGTGTTACAATGAGGCTTAAAGCCCTATTTATTATTGAGAAACAATGTAAAACCCTAAACATCCAAAAACCTAACCCTAGGAGATGAAGCGCCAAAACTGTGGGCCCCGTTTGGGTAAATTGGTACATCAACTTCCCGGGGTCGTAACTTTAGCATACGATCTTCGTTTGGCTATCATAATACCTTGTTTTGAAGATCTCGAAGAGAAGGCCGAAAACAAATTAGCAGACCGGTTTGGGACGTTTTTGGTCTCTTTGTTTTCCCTAAAAATGCCGTTTAGGGCCTCAAAATGGCTCCAGAAGTTCAGGACCTGAAAAACTACCAAAAATAGTAAACTGTGCTACAATTAAGGAAACTAAAAAACTGAAAAAGACAGTGTTGGGGGTCCAAGTGGAATAGGCAGGTGGCCACCAATATCTACCTGGATCAATCTCACTATTTGTTTTGCTCAGTTTCTCTCTGTATCGGATAGCCAGTTGGGCATCCAACAAATTGTACTTAGAATTACTACTACTTAATAATAAAACCCTCAGTTGTTGCATCGATTTT
This sequence comes from Pinus tabuliformis, assembly GCA_031772625.1. Lineage (NCBI taxonomy): Eukaryota > Viridiplantae > Streptophyta > Pinopsida > Pinales > Pinaceae > Pinus > Pinus tabuliformis. Next base: position 880,118,271 of record CM062814.1, read on the forward strand.
CCCACACTGGGTTTTTCCGAGGACATTTGTCCAAAAACAACGGTGTTATGTTTTTTGTATTTCTTTCTTGCTCAGTTTCTTGTTTCCACTTGAAATTTAATTGGTGAAGGCTGCAGTATATTAGTTTCGGTGTTTACTGTAGGAAACAATAAATAATTTGTTCAGTGATTAACAAATAGAAGGAACTTAATCAGTTGTTGCAGTGGTGATTCGGGTAATCGAATTTTCATATACAACTGACCGCATATCTGACCACAGATTCTCTCTCTGTTGACCAAGTTGTTTGGGGCTATTTTGACTAAGGTTTGACCAACTTGGAAGGCTGAATATTGTGACCTTTGACCGAGCTCTTTTGGAGGTTGTTTGACCGCTAACTTATGACTAGTTAAGGCATATTTGGTTGTTGTCGACTGCTGTTAACTTTGACCAGATTTGACTTTTGGGCTCATCTCATGAATTTTTTGATATTGGTTGTTGGAAAGTCAAAGTTGTTGACCTTTGACTCTTGGATGGTGAATTGAATCATTGTACTCTCTCTACTGAACATTTTATGATGATCTAATATAAGAAGAAGAATTTGAAAGGGTTTTCCCCCTTGTAGGGTTTTTCCTTGGTCTTTGACCAAATTTGGTGTCTCTTGTTATCGCTCTTGATTGTCTTCTACTGTCATTGCATTTACTGTTCTATCTACAATTGCTATTTATCATTGGAAGATTAAATATGATTACTAATTGAAGATAAGATCGGGCTAAAGTGATTGTAACAACATAGAACAGTGGAAAAATTAACATGGTATCAAAGCTAAGGTGAAGACAAGCCCAAGAAGACGAGACAAGAGAAATCATCTTCGGAAGAAGCTGAAGGAGATTATTTGACTTGGTCAAGATATACTTCAAGTAATTTGAGAAGCTGGGAAACTCATCCAACTTTGCTGCTTGGAAGATCAGGTTGGAAGTAATATTAGATGAAAATGATGTCTTGGAATATGTGGAAGGAAAGGTTCCTGTACCTTCGGAAAATGCTCCTGCTGCTGCCAAATCCAAGTACAAGAAAGGTGATCTCAAAGCCAAGAAAATTCTCATTGATGGTTTGCAAGATCATTTACTTGTTTATGTTGGAAGCTTGAAGAAGTCTAAGGATATCTATGATAAGCTGGTTGGGATGTATGAGGTCAACAACTTGAATCATATCCTCTCCTTGAAAAATCAACTCAAGGACATGAAGATGAACAAGGGGGAATCTGTGCAATCCTATGTCATGAGGGTATCCCGCCTAAGGGATCAATTGCAATTTGTCGGTGAACATATATTTGATAGAGAGTTGGTGATGGTCACTCTTCAAGGTCTTCCTCCTATTTGGGAAACCTTCATTACTACTCTAAGCAACAATAATGTTCTTCCGACATTTGATGATCTTGTTGGTAAATGCACTCAAGAGGAGACCAGGATGATTGCCAAAGGGAGGATTCAAAAGCATGAAGAAGGAGAGCCCTTTGCATTTGTTGCTAAGGCAAGAAGAGAAAAGAAAGAGGAAGACCATCTGGCTCAAAAAGGCCTCCCCTGTTGAAATGTGTAACTAGGTTCGGTCTTCATGATGTCTATTGTAATCATGATTATATGTATTTGATGAAAAGAGAAAAAGAAATTATTTATTATTATTTTGAAGCATGGGTTTCATGTTCAAGGTTATTTTATTTAGTAAGTCAAACACCCATTGTGTGCTTCTAGGGCTTTGTTATAAAGTCTAGGAGTTTAAGAGTCATTGTTATATATGTAAGACCCCATTGGGAATCTTGTATTATGTAAGAGAAATTTATTAGTCATAAAATATCCTCCAAGGCAAGTCAAACCTGCTGCATCAAGTCGGCCATCAATAGGAGACAATTCAGCCTCATGAAAGCGCTGTTCGACCTATATATAAGAGCACCATTGATCTCATTTGGAGAGGGATACATACACACACAAATAACAGTTCGATCAAGGAAGAAAGAAGAAGCCTAACACCTAGCAAAGAGGAGGAGATCAAGAGGAAATGGAAGTGAAGAGTTTAAGGACTGTTTCTGGGCATTAATCTTCACACGTGCAAGGATATCTAGGGCACAACTTGTTGCAATACAACAAAAGCTACAGCCACCTTAAGGCGCTGAAAATTTGGGGTCAAAATGATCTAATTTGCAAGCCGAATCATCAAAGAAGGTCAAGTACCCCAAGCGAAAGAAAAAGAAGCCAAAATTAACCATCCTTTTTGCAATAGTCGAAATTACAGTTAGAATTGCTGGTTTGAAATTTTTGGTGAAAGGAGAAAGTTGTAGCAGCTAGAAGGCAAGTTTGACTGGTGTTGACTTTGTGGAAATGAAATTCATCAAGAGGTTTTACTTGATCTTGGAGGGGTCTTTGTCAAGGATTATAGGTCTTAGAATTCGTCATCTAAACACTCTATAAGAAGAGAAGAATTCTTGTAGGTTTTCCTCTCAACAGGAGAGGTTTTGGCCTTGGCTTGCAACTACATTTTGTGTCCTCTTGTCTCATTGTTCTTCATTGTTTGGTAGCTGTTTGATGATTAAGGAACACTATAATAATCAAGTAGAGAATAGGTAACTACAAGTACATCAAGTTAAGTAAAAGAACATCACAAGTAGTTATCAAAGTAAGAGAAATCACCTAATCTAGCGGCCCCATAGATTTCTCAACATCCCTCTGAATCAAAGGACTTCAATAGAAGAGGAAGAAGAATTGATTGCTTCAATTGTCACAAGCATGGTCACTATGCTTGAGAATGTTTGGAAAAGGGAAATGATTCAAGATCCAACTACAACAACAATGATTCAAGATTACTAGAGCTTTGTAATCTTTGAACATGTTAAAAACTTCACTTTTTTTTTTAGAAAATAAATCCATGTTTTGTGAGAAAAGTCTTCCACAAAGATAATATAATACAAGTAACCACCAAGAGAAGTTATAGGCATTGGTCCACATAAATCAGAATGTGCAAGGTGCAATACCTGACTAGTTCTACTTTTGCTTGAAGGGAATGGTACCTTCACTTGCTCTCTGCTTGCGCATCCTTGGCAAACAAACACCATCATGATCAAATCTGATTCTGGCATTCCGTAAACCATCTTTCGCAGATGAGGTAATGCTTTGTAGTGCAAGTGAGCGAACCTTCGATGCCAAAGTTCACTTTGATGATTGATGTCATGGATTAGTGCATGAATATGTCTTCCATTGATTTTGCATAGACATTCACATCCAAATCCCAGAGTGATGACATCTCTCATGTTGGATCTCGATGGCCAAGTGAGAACTTTACCATTTATGAAAGCAACTTTCATTCCTTTATCTTCTAAAGCTGATATGGACACAAGATTCTTCTTTAAACTAGGTACATATAAAACTTCTTGAAGAGTCAAAGTTTTACCTTGATCTAGATGGAAAGAAACAGAACCAAATCCCTTTATGGGATATGTAGAGTTATCTCCAAGAATGATCTTCAAATCTGTCTCCCTCTCAACCAGATTAGAGAGTACTTCTTTGTAACCAATAAAGTGCCTTGAAGCACCACTATCAACCAACTAGCTATCACAAGAATCTGCAAGAGATGAACTAGAAAGAGTAGAAACAAGAAAGTACTTTGATTGAGTCTCAACTGCATTATTATCATACCTTTGGTTCCTTGAGGAACGATAGTTTCCTCTGCGAGCAGAAGGAGCTTCTCTTCTTCTTCTGTAATCAGATTTGTTGGAACGATTGTTGAAGTTGGATTTTGATGCTCTTTTGTTTTCTAAACAGTCACGAGCATAGTGGCCATGCTTGCGACAGTTGTAGCATTGGACTTTTGATAAGTCTCTGGTCCATTGAGAGGAGCTGTTGGGAGCAAACTTTCTCGAATAGTGCATTCCTCTTCTTCCTTTCTTCTTTTTTCCTTGTACAACAAAGGCAGTAGGTTCTCCCTCCTCATGCTTGGGAATTCTCCCTCTGGAAATCATTTTGGCTTCTTCTTGACTGCACTTTCCCAGGAGCTCATCAAATGTAGGAAACTTGTCATTATTATTGATGGTAGTAATAAAAGTTTCCCAAGAAGAAGGAAGACCTCCAAGCGTAATCAGTACTAGTTCTTTATTGGAAACAACTTCACTAGAAGTTGACAATTGATCTTTGATTTTTGATATCCTCATGAAGTATGCTTGAATGGTTTCTCCTTTGTTCATCTTAACATCCTTGAGCTGATTCTTCAAAGCAAGAATTTGACTCAAGTTGTTCACTTGATACATTCCAATCAACTTGTCATACATTTCTTTGGCTTTCTTCAAATTGGAGACATAAGTGATGAGGTGGTCTCCAAGAGAGTCAAGGATAATCTTTTTAGCCTTGACTTCTCCTTTCTTGTATCTGGCCTTGATAGCAACATTGGAGTTTTCAACTGGTTCTATTATCTCTCCTTCAACATACTCTAGAACATCATGTTCCTCAAGTGTAATATCCAATTTGGTCTTCCAAGGGAAGAATTTTGAGGCATCAACCAATTTCTCTTCATTCTTAAAGTAAGAGGAAGTCATCTTAATTTGCTCAAAATTTCAGCCGCAAATAGAAAGGGACAACAAAAGATATTTCAACTCCAAATGAGATATTTCCGTAGCAAAAGGGAAGAGAAATTTTAGCAGAAAATGAGCAACAAGTAGAATGAACAAGAAACATTTCAGCAAAAAAAGAGCTGCAAATGGAGTGGACAACAAACTATATTTCAGCAGAAAGAGAGCTGCAAATGGAGCGGACAACAAACTATATTTCAACAGAAAGAGATCCGCAAGTGGAGTAGACAACAAGAGATATTCCAACAAAAAGAGAGCTGAAAATGGAGTTTGTCTTCACCAAAGCTCTGATACCATGTTGAAATTCTGATGTTCTATGCTGTTACAATCACTTAAATCCAGAACTTCTTTATGCTGCAAAATAAGTTAAGTAATTGTAGATAGAACATAAACCATATAAACCATATGCACAATGGAAGACAACCAAGAACTCAATGAGACACAAAGAAGTTAGGTCAATGACCAGGGAAAAAATCACAAAGGGAAAACCCAACCAAATTCTTTTTCTTGTAGAAATCAATTGTTTAGCAAAGATACAAAGTACAATGAGAGAATGAAGAAGTTCACCCAAAATCTGAAGAAGATCTTTCATAGCAGTACCCGATGTAAACATTGAATCACTTTGGCTCTCCAAAATCTGCTCTTGCTCTTCAATAGTCTCTCTCTCTCTTAATCTTCCTCTAGAATCTCCAACTCTCTCTTTCTCAAGTTTGAATTCTCCTTTCACAAGCACAAGTAAGTGTATCAAGTGAGGATGGGAGACACAAAATATAGGAAGAGCAAGGAGGTCGAATTCATGAGGGAGTAACTCCTATGCCTTGAGGAGTTACATATGCCAAAATAGAAGTGTAACTTATGCCATAAAGAGGAGTGTAACTTATGCATTTAGGAGAGAAGAGTTACTTATGCATTAAAGAGGTGTAAGAGGAATCTTTTTATTACTAGTCATTAAAGTGTGTAAGAGAGTGTAAGAGGTGCGTAAGAGCATTAAAGAGAGAGAGGAATGAATCCATTAAGAGAGAGAGAGTAGCATATGCATTAATTGAGGGGAGTTACTTATGACATGATTGAGTCTCATGATTGAGAGACTTGATTTTTTTTAATAATAATATAATATTATCATAAAGAGGATAATAGTAATAATAATGACAATATTGATTGTTAAGTTAAAAATTAAACAATTGAGATTGATTAAGGAAAATTTAAGTGATTTTCCATCATATATATATGATTACAAATTGAAGGAAGGTGGTTTACTATTTTTGGAAAGTCATGGTTGCAAAGATAGACATGACTTTCTATTTTTAGAAAGTCACATTAGAAAGGTTCAAAGGTCAGAAATGAAATTTTATTCAAGGAAATTCATCCCATAACTGCCAATTTTCAACACCATGATATCTTGGATGAGCAAGAAACAAAAGTCTATGGCTTTGAGTATGACAAAGGCTGAGTATATTGCTGCTAGCATGGTTAGCTGTGAGGCAGTTTGGTTGAGGAAACTCTTTGGAGAGTTGTTTGAATAGGTCCTAGTACTACAATGATATATTGGAATAACAAGAGTGGGATCCGATTGGAAGAGAATACAGTGTTTCATGACAAATCCAAGCACATTGAGATCATATATCATTACATACGTGACATGGTGTAGAGAGGAGCTGTGAGACTTCGTCATATTTTGACTGATGAGAAGATTGCAGACATACTCACCAAGGCTTTGCCGAAAGGGAAGTTCTTGGTCTTCAGAGAGCAGCTTGGACTGATGGATGTGACCCTCCTGAGTAAGGGTCCCGACTAATCAAGGACACTAAGCTATGCTCTTCCCCCTGTCTGAGCTCCCAGGGTGAGGAATTGAGCCGAAGAGCTCCTGGGGTTGAGGGAACTCATGGACAATAGGCATGTCTGATCCTTACCTCACAATAAGTGTGTATCTCCCCTATTGTCATCTCAGGGTGTGTCTGATCCTTACCTCATGGTAAGTGTGTATCTCCCCTTGCCGAGTATACCCCAATATGCATCCTACCCACAAGTTGGGCTTGTTGGGATTGTTCCTCCCCATCTGGCCAATGGGTTGAGATGATGACTTGGGTGTGTCTGATCCTTACCTTGTAGGGTAAGTGTGTATCTCCCCCAAGTGCCTTGGGTTGTGTCTGATCCTTACCTTGTAGGGTAAGTGTGTATCTCCTCCCAAGGTTGTGGATGCAGGTGTTCTACCACTTGACTCTTGAGGGTCCTGATGGGAATATCAACAGACGATAGGATAATTGCGATCCTTACCTCACAGTAAATTGTATCTTGCCTATTGTCCTTGGATAGTGGGTTGAGTTGCTCCCCTATGATGTAGGTCAAGTTGGAACTCCCCTATGACGATGATTGGATAGAGGGTGATAGCTTGAGCTCCCCCGATGTCAAAGTATTCTTCTTTTAGATTCAAGAGTGTTCAGTAGATGAGTAGAGATGAGCAAAGATGACATTTGATTTGACAGTTGAGGGACAAATTCCCTCCTTTGGACAACCTTCCTCATCAAGAAAGTCCCCTCCTACCCCTTGGAAGAATTTAATTTGGTTAAGGAAAAATGTATTTTTAATATGAAAACCCGCATGTGCACAAAAGGACAGGTCGGCCCAAAAGAGAAACTGGCCACCCTTGGAAGCCTATAAATACAAGTCAAGTGAACCTCATTTGGAGATCATCATCAAGCATCCTCTTCTTCTCTCTTCTTTGATTTGGTTCGTACAAGTCTGAAATTGCAGGGTCCGAGCTCACACGTGTGGATTAGGGTTTTTTGATTTGGGGCCGCATGGTTGGAACAGAGAAATCTTGGCTGTAGCCACACACATACAGGGTGCTCCATGCGCTGGAGAGTTGTAGCCACACACATGGTCACTAGCTCCATGCGGTTGTGACCTAGGGTTTTGATAACAGTTGACCGCAAATTTTCATTGTTGACCGTAGACTGGAAAACTCTGATATGAAGCAGATCTATCTATTGGGATCATATCTTAGATATTGTTTTGTTGGATAATCTTGTGATTGATCAATTAGAATATTGTACTCTCTCTTTGCTGAACATTTAATGACAACCTATTAAGAAGAAGAATTTGAAAGGGTTTTTCCCTTGTGGGGTTTTTTCCTAGTCTGTGACCAAACCTGGTGTCTTTTGTTTGTCTCTTATTGTTCATTGCATTTACTGTGCTATCTATAATTACTATTGATCATTGGAAGATTAATTGTTTTGAAAGACTGCTAATTAAATATAAGAATTGGGCTAAAGTGATTGTAGCAACATAGAACAAAAAAAAAATAACACAAAGGTGCCAAAACAGAAGTCAAACTCGGTCAACATAATTTCCTCTCTCCTCCTCACACTTGTGAGCTTATTGCAATTTCAGACTTGTATGGATCAATTAGATCAAGAGAGATGTGTGTGATGATGCTCCAAAGTGATGTGACATGTGGTCTATTTATATGTGTCTTAGGAGGTCGAATTAGCTTGCCCAGGCCGACTTGTACTTTTGTGCACATGTGGGTTTGCTTCCCAATGGAGGGAATTTATCCCTAAGTTGCCAAATTAATAAGGGGAACCCTACTTTAGTTTTGCTTCAACATAAGGGCTTCCTTGAAGGTTTCATGAGCCTTGGACTTGTTAATATACATTGTTGGAAACGTTTTCTCCCGCCCATGAGCTTTGGGTACTTCAACACTCAATAAATCACACAAAACCCTAGGTCTTGTGCTCTTAACCGTAAACCTCTACAAAGAAAGCGAATTGCCTCCAATTGGAGCCCTAAGCCTAAATTGCGCCTTTCTTGTAGAAGGTCTCATCGAGTCACCTTGTACCCTAACCCTAGAATATCCATTAGGTGACCATCTCATGTACCGGGATTCCTTCCATCGGTGAAAATCCGTAAATTGCAGGGGGTTTTGGCTGTGGTGACTCTGGGCCATCACCCATTGTTGTCACTTGGTCTAGTGCTAGCCTTTTACGATGCCCCATTCTAAGGCCTGCTAGATTTTGCCGCAACATTTTTGATGTCGTTGCCAGGGAGGAAGTGAGTTTGCCTTCCCATAACGTGAAGCATTTAGCTTCTTCCATTTGAAGAGTGAGAAATCTCTGACAACAAGATAAATCCTCTTATGGTGACTTCATTGGAAGAATGAAGCCCTAGTTCTTCATTGAGCTTCAAGGTTCAATGCTTGTAGGGTGTAGCAAACATTCTTTAAGGCATTTTATTTTCACCCTGGCAACTCTACATTTTATTATCATGCAAGACTCAAGGCAATGGCTCGTTGGGATCTACATAAGATGTTCCCTACTTTGGATGTTAGGGAAATTCATGGATATCCAAATCGATCAAACTCAAGTTCTATAGCAGATGTTCCAAAATTCGATGGTGATCCTTATTCAACTGTGGATCACGTTGTCAAATTTATCAAGTATGTTTCGTAGTCAATGTGGTTCACGAGGATGCTCTTATGTGGTTTTTCATTAATTCCTTTAGGGAAGATCAAAAGGATTAACTTAGATGTTCTTGTAGATCTAAGAGCATCCCTTCCATTAAGGCATTATCTAAATAATTTCTAAAGTATTGGGGGCCAATCTGTAGGCTTGAAGTTGTTCTTTAAATTCTGACCATAGCTCTCCAAGAAGAGCACCTCCTCAATTATGTTGAGGAAGTTGAAAAAGATCATTGCCATCTTAGAGAAAATATCACACTTGATCATCCTGATCCCTCTGTTAATCAAAGAAATCAAGGTTCTGGTAAGCAAGAGGAAGAATCATTGCTAGATCATCTAGATGAAGAAATTAAAGGTAATCATGAAGATGGTCTAGAAAGAGAACATCGTGAAGATCATGAAGATGGCACCGTGGTAAATGAAGTTGAGGTGAACTCTCCCCTTCTCATGGATGTTGAGCCTGGTTATTTACTTACTGAAGATCTTGAAGAAGAGGATCTTGTTAATTGCCTAAAAATCAACATTTGTGATTTTCTGCACATAGAAGAAGGAAAGTGGGATATGAGCAACCATCATTTTGATAATGATCCAATTTATGACACTGATGATGATGTTGTCGCGCCTTACATTACATATAATCGGGAAGATATGATCATTGATATTTTTGAACCTTTTTTAGATCTTGTTGTTGTTGTCCATCAATCATATTTAGAGCGCATAGGTTTTGAACATGATGAACCACCACCTATAACCTCTTTTGAATTGGATGGTTGTGTTAAGCCATCTATTGGTGAAGGTCTCATCCTCCATCCATCTTCCTTAGTATGCCACTCTCAGCATGTCCCTAAGGACATCAATAAGAGTTGCATGCCTGAGAAAGCTCTCGAGGAAAGATTATTGTGTTTGATAGTTGATTTCTCCATATTCAAGATTGAATAAAAGATCTGATTGTGTGGGACTGATTCGTGTTTTCCCTCTTTATCCATGACCCCTTTGCATGATTCTTGGTGATCTTATTTTCCCACCTCCCACCCTTGTAATCTAACATATGAGTCTCATAATTATTATTATTATTCTTAATTCTATCTCATAATTAATCATAAGGGTAGGAAGTATGATGTTGATCAGATGGCATGTTTGCTGCATTGGTTATATGATTATACTTAGGTAGTGCATTGTATGCTTGCATTGCATATTCCTTTGGCATGCTAATATCACTCATCTCATGTTCTCATGCTAGATTAGATTGCTTGTAGATTAGACTTGCATTTAGAATATATTTACTTTTCTGACATGGATTATTATCTTTTATATAAAACGTGGGCGATGCCCTACGCCCAGTGCACATGCTCCCAAACAATTTGTTGCAATGTGTAGGTTACAAGTATGTGGTCCTAGGAGATTGCTGAAGTTCTCATGAACTCCCCGTTCGAGTACATGGATCATGTGCTCTATGGTGAGCCCATGTCCTAGTTGGAGATGTTACCGACCAAAAGTGGGTGACTTCATAGGAATTTATTTTCTCCCATGATCTTTTCCAGCTGGCCAACCAATAATGCCTAACAACCACTACTAGCCAATGACAATGTGTCGTTCATATCTTCACAACCTACATCAGCCATATGTTTCCTCGCCCATCTGGCAAGAGCACATGCTGTAAGGTGGGGTTTTGATCAAAAGGTACTCTATTCTTTTTGCAATTGAGTGCATATGCTTGCTTTTATTTGGGAATTTAACATGGATTATGGGGTAACTTGGAAGAAAGAAGGGTCTTGGCCATGATCTTGTTCCCTCAACTTAAATGGGGGGTTAATTTTCAATCCTAGTACAGTGGGACCTCCCCTAATGCCCCAACAGGTATAGGAGGGGCACTACTTGGGAAGCCATGATTGAGATAACGTAGCTCCATCTCTCCCTATTCCATGCTTACCACTTTCAATCTTACATTACAAGTCCCTATTCTGTCTCCATTCTTTGGGTTCAATTGACCACTGGTTCATTGGGATTTGGCACCCACACATCCTCATACCTGGGTAGGGCCCGAAAATTTGGCTTGGGAGGTTGATGCAACTAAAACAAATAGAAAGAGCATATGATGGCCGCTAGCAAAACAAAACAAAAATTAAAATGCAAAAGATTGTCGGGACATTCAAATTAGCATGTGGGCAAAAGCCAAGCATGAGCTTCTAAGTTGCACGATACAAGGAAACGGATATGGGTATGAAACGTGACACCCTCCCCCAAACCCCCCCAAATTTTGGAAATGAGGGAACATGATATATATATGTTAGGACATTTAAGAAATGTTATGTGCAATCATAAAGCATATGTGATACATTATAATTTATTACATTATGATTAAAGAAATGTTATGTGCAATCATAAAGCATACTTGATACATTATAATTTATTACATTATGATTAAATTGTCCAACGTCAATTCATAAACTATAAGTCTCTAAATTTACATCACATTTACTCATGAATGATCACATAATGAAAATAACAATATCCAAAATCAACCTTTATTATATATCCAAATTTCAAAATCAACCTTTATTATATATATGAGGCTGCAAGTACAATAAAGACTATGAGGTTGCAAGTACTATAAAGACTAAAGACTAATAGTCTTCAATCTTCATCCTCATCATCATAATCCTTGTCAAAAATAGAAGCAGAATCATGCTCAACAGTGGATGGTGGAGTTGAAGAAGATGATTGGCCAATTCCACTTCTAGGCTCTCGATCCTCAATATTCAGGGCAGCAAGAGAGAGCTCCAAATCAGGACTTTCTGGATCCACATCCCATTCTTTAGAAGGACCACTGCTATATTCTAGACCCCTACGAGATGCAAGGTGAAGGTTGGAGTGCACATAAACAAGATCCTCTGCCTTCTGTGGGCCCAACTTGTTGCGTTTCATAGAATGAATAAAACCATAGGTGATCCAATTCCTTTTTGCTGATGTTGTGAAAGAACACGAATGGAAAGGTTTTGCAAATGTACACCATTTGCTCTGTGACACATCTACCACCTAACTGGATTCATGGTGCTTCTCTCCTCCAAAGTTGATATATTTGAATAATCATTTAATCATGCAACAAAACTATCAAATTCTTCCTTCACCTCCTTGTGTAGATGAGCTGGAAACATTCTCATAAGGGATTTTTTCACCCCATTAGTCACCTCTCTATCCTTATGGGGTGCCTTCCTATTTCCATTGCTTTGAGCAATAAGCTCCTCATCATAAAATTTGGGGTTCAAGGCATGTGCTAAAGTGTGCAATGGAGTGTTGAAATTGTTCCACCTATCAAGAGTGATTTTCTTGACTAAATCAGCAAAATGATTATCAACAAATAAAAGATGTGGAGACTCATGTGAGATGATTTCCATAGTTATCTCAACCATGGTATCCATGGCATCATATACCTCTCCTAAGAAAGGTTGGTCCGTGTTAATGTTCCGAACGCTCAAATGCAGGGGTTGTGAACTTTAGCAAGAAATCTATGTTGCTTCAGCACTCCTCATTGAGGCACAATCTACGCACAATATATCCCCGCTTCGAATATGCCTGTCTCCACTCAGCCCATAGTTGACTCAGCACCATCAAAATTAATGCTTGCTTAACCTCAACAAAGCGGTGCAACATTATGAAGTTTGAGGCATATCTTATCTCAACAACTTTTAACAACTCCAGTTTGGAGTACTCTCAAAATATTAATTGAGATTGGTGGTGGTTGGTGATGAATTTAGCAATCTCCGTTGCTTCCCCTGTGATTTCCTTTATCCATGGATCTTTATTGTCGGTCTCCTCTAAGATCAGATTTATATTATGGACAATGTAGGGTGTCCAAAGGATGTGTTCATACCTCCTCTCAATAATTCAAATGTAGCTTTGCAAACTGGTGCATTATCTGTGATAACTTGCATCACCTTGTTAGGTCCTCTTCGTTCAATAGATTTTATTATAACATCAACAATGAACTATGCATCTTTTACCTCTCCTGGGCAGTCTTCCGCCTTTAAAAACATTGCTCCTTTTGGTAAAGTGGTAATGATATTTATCAATGGCCTACGCCTTGTATTTGTCCACCCATCTAAGACTATGCTAACCCTAAAGCTAGTCTAGGAAGAACGAATCGGTGATAAGATATCCTCCACAAGCTCCTCCTCCTTTTTGAGAAGCGGAGTTCTGACTTTCTCTTAGTTGGGCCCCTTTTTCCCCGTGGGAGCTTTGTTAACTGCCCTTATCATATCTTGCCAATAAGGAGGGCGAACAACATTGAATGGGATACCACATGCATAGATGCACCTAGCCACTCTAGAATCAACTTCTTCTCTCTCTTGCACATTCACCACTTTAGCAATTCTGCTATCTTGAAAGAAGCAGATGTCCCTCTGGTATTTTTGGATGGTGGTTGTTCTGGTTGTTGAGTGGCTTTCCTCTTCCTTGCTTCAACCACAATCCTTGGCTCAATGTTTGGTGGAGCTTGAGGAGTAGCTTGAGTAAGCTCTTCATGCCTTCTTTTAAGTCCATCAGCCTCATCTTGCTCTCTTTGATATGCTCTCCTCACCATTGGGTCTATTGTTTTTTTGCAACTTGCAATCCATTGTCCTCCTCCATGCAAAATATGTGCCTTCACTCTTGGGTAGGAGCCCTTGTACAAATTACTGCAAAGATTACTTTGCCATTCCCATGAGCCACCACCTACACATCTTTGAAGCTTCTGAACATGCCTCAAAAGAGGATAATAGCCAGCCCTCGGGTTGGACATGGCGGCTGAACTTGCACCTTGGTTAGAAGCCATTGCCTAAAAAAGAATAAAAGAAAACAAATCTGTAAAGAAAAAATGTTTTTCACAATTTCAGAAGCATAAAAACCACAAAAAATAGAAGAAATAGTGGGAAAAAACTAAGAAAGTGAATGCTTCTTACCCAAAAAAATAATTTGTAGCTGAAGCTACCCCAAAATGCCACAAAACACAAGAAAAAAATAGTTGTAGTTGAGCAAAAAACCAAGAATTCCATAGCCAGAAACTCCCCACTCTGAATCTGCGTGTGAAATCTCTTTTTTCTTGCATTTGAAATCTCCTTTGTTCATTGTTGAAAACGCCCTAGCTGAAACCACTTCTCTCTTCCTCTTTTTTGCTTGCTAAAATTGCCCCTCCAAGTGAAACGACTTGCTCAATTCGTGTGATGAGGGAATGAGGCAAGTGTCTTTTTATAACTCACGAGAGCCATCTAGAAACATCCAAAAAATATTTTAATCGCAAAAAAAAGGGTCACTTTCTGGTTGAAACGTGACCGTATGACTTTGAAACATGTTTCAAGCCGTATTGGGCCACATTTCATCCTCCTGAAACATGCTAGTACTACCTAAAACACGTTTCAAGGCCATACCAAACACGTTTCAATGTTTCAGTTTCGTATTTTAGCCGAAACGCCCTGTTGCCCAGTGTTTCTTGCAAATAGACGAGTTTTACCTCACTCATTATGGCCATCACCTGGTTCTTGGGCCAATGTTGCCTTGTCATCATAAGAAAAAGGAATCCTTGCATGTCCCAATCCTTGATGGGCGATGAACAACCCCATCATCAAGGGGGTAAATAACTGCTATACATCATACAAAGCAAGCTCTCATTCCTTGAGCTATGAGTAGTAATACAAAGAAGAATTAAGAAAAAGTAAAAGGCATAAGAGGGGTGGAAAAACAAAGGCCGAGTTGGTAACTCATGCATCCACGATTGCTCCCTCCTCACATCTATACACCTAGGATGAGGATCCCCATCAGGTTGGTCCCTTTGACCATGGCACTTGGCCATGAAGTCTTTTCCCCTTTGTTCCATCATTATTCACATGGCACCTATCGATTGAAGGGTGGACCAAGGACATGTCACTTCCCCTTGGGGGTTGAGAACACCTAATAGGGTTGTCTATTAACCACTCCTACCTAGGGAGGTAACACCATTATGTGACCAAAGCCACAATTTTGGAAGGGAAGCCTTGTATGAAGTGTTAATTTGCCCATTACTTTCAAGCTTGGTTCACTTAGATGCAATAATGATTAAATGTACCTAATGGTGAAAGTTGCAACATTGGATATTGTGTGTAATTGGCAGGTGGTTCCATCTATAGGTTTGGGCAACTTAACTGGGGTCTAGGTCTTCCATAGGGACAGATTGACACCCGCAGGTGAGGCGTTGAGAAGTATGAGACTCTAGATAGTTGTAGAGCATCACTTGCGTCCTTGAGCACCTCCAACAGCCACAACGTTCCAACACTCTGCCCCACATTGTTGACTTTTATGGGATGGTGCACCTAGACTAGCATGCCCCTAGTCGGCTTAACATTCATCAAATGGGATGGCAGTTAATCCAGGGCCCGAATGAGGATGGTCTCACACATTGAGACATGGGATGGCTAGCAACACCTTACGAGCCCTCAACGTTGGAGTAAAGATAGGCATTTTGGCCACTTGGAGACCCATGAGACCACTTTTGTGCCCCAAAGTCAAAATTGGGATCCATAGATGGAGATTGAGAGATATCTAGGGGCCAACCCCTAGAAGATGATTTTAGAGGGATTCTACACACTTTAGGGCACCCTTGACCCTCAATGCTTGCCTAGAAGAGGATTACGCTAGCATGACTTCAACATTATCATCATTTCGGCTCACACATGTGGATTGTTTTGAGTTTATTACATGAGCTACTAGGTTGGCTTGTGACCTAGCTTGCATTAGCACATTATTTTATGATTTTTAGGGGGCTAGTAGGCTAAAAGAGAATTCGATCTCCTCATATAAATAGAGGAGGGATACTTCTTCTCATTGATCATCATCATCACTTGGGATTTTCAGCCTCCTTAGCTGAATCCGACCTTATTTCTTGTGGAGAATTTGGGATCTATGAATGCATTTTGATATTTGGAGCTGATTTGCTTATCTTTGGAGCTATTCCTTGGATCTGAGGATGGAATCTTTGCATGTTATCTTGTAGGTACCTAATTGTTGAATATCTATTTTCTTCATGTCTAATGTATGAAATAATGTTGATCCTAGACTATGCAAATTGTGCCCTAATCTGTTGAAGATATATTGAATGCTATCTAGATGATCTATTGCATGCATTACTTATACATAACATGTGAATGTATTTCCTATTGGTGAACTCTTGGTAGCTCTCCCATGAAAAATCCATTGTCCATTGCAGAGGTAAATGCTTGAGGTTTGTTACTAGGGCATCAAAATTTTCGGCCTCCTTGGAAACTCTTTAGTTGATTTATCACATCATAGACTCCATACTCCCAAGGGACAAGGGACTGGTTCATTTGGTTGGTGATCATATTTCTCTTTTATCCATAAATTATGTTTCTCCAATTTGGCCCCTTCAAGGCCAAGCTTGCTAACTAGCACTTGGTGCAAATCCCTAGGCAAGTTGAGTTTGTGGGATAGGAGAGCCTAAATGACATGGGGATTGCATTTGCCACAAAATCTATCCTTTTGGTGGGCATCCACTTCAATCTGTCCATAAATTTCTTTGCCCTAGTTTTTTGCCCTAAGGGGGAACCTTAGTTTAGTTTTGCTTCAACTTAGGGGCCTCCCTGAAGGTTTCATGAACCTTGGACTTGTTAATATACGTTGTTGGAAACCTTTTCTTCCAGGCTTGACCTTTGGTTACTCCAACACTCAACAAATGACACAAACTCTGGGTCTTGTGCACTTAACCCTAAGCCTCTACAAAGAAAGCGGATTGCTTCCAATTGGAGCCCTAAGCCTAAATTGTGCATTTCTTGTAGAAGGTCTTGTGCACTTAACCCTAACCCTAGAATATCCTTTAGGTAACCTTCTAACATATCGGGACTCCTCCCATAGAGTAAAATTGGTAAATAGTAGAGGGTTTTGGCTATGGTGACAGTGGGACATCACCCCATTGTTGTCACTTGGTCTAGTGCTGGTCTTGTAGGGTGCTCACTTTGAAGGCTCTCTAGATTTTGGGGCAACATAGTCAGTTTATGCTAGTGGTTAATCTATTCATATTTTGTTTTTAAATCTCTAGGTTTGCTCTTTTTAGTTACAAAAAAGGTTCTTCACGATTCTAAGCCTCACATATTAATGTAAATACTTTTTTTGCATACTCTCTCTTCTTTCTATTGTTGCAAGTTCAGTGTTTTTGAAATTGTATAATACTGCATATTTTCTCATCTCAATTTATTGATTTTTTTGTCGTGTAAATCCACAAATGGGCTAACATGGGGAAAATCGTTAACTCCACTTGGTGTGGCCTTGGGGGCAAGTCTTAAGTGGAGTAGCTATCACTCAAATCTCAACTCCATCTAGGTTAACTCCTAGCGAAGCCAAGGGGGCTGGATCCTATGAGACAAAAGGACTAAGGCTTGACTTAAGGTAAGTTAAACTAAATCAAGTTCAAGGAGTTTAAATGAAATTAGACAAGATATATTCAACCATCAATTAATGAATTGCAACATGTAATCTTCAAAGCATGTAAAATGATTTCACAAGTAAAATGCCATAAGCACCATGATCATTTGTAAACAATAGATGTAACAATGATAAACAATTGAATGAAATGCTCACAAATGATATAACCAAATAGAGACCAGTGCCAAAGAAGATAGCTTGGAAAGCAATTGATCAAATCATGAGATATTACTTGAAATGTAAAGACTTGAATGTAAAATGCTTCAGGTAAAAGTACTTGAAGTTGGAAATAAAATTGCCAAAAGTAAATGAGCTTGAAATGTGAAGTGGCGATGAGATAATAATCGAATACCAAGTGCTCCAAATTTTAATTTGATGGAGTGTACTTGGTTGATTTTAGTTGAAGTTTGATTTTCACTTGGGTTTAAGTTAATTTAGTTTATGTGTGTGCAATATGCAGGATGGGTGATTGCAAAAAATTAAAACTAATCTAAGGTTGGTTTCCTCTTCAAGCCTTATCCTTGCTGCCCTAAGGAAAGTTGCAAGGGAATCCTACAAAGGGAAGCTTAGGCTTCAAGAGTACCCTTGAGAGCCCACAAGTCAGCCTGTCCATAAGGAGGTCCAACACTAAGGGAACAAGCCCAAAGCCTTACTTCACAAGTCAAACATTTACCGGTTTCTCCCAATCTCAGAATAAGAAGACATAGAAGAGGGTGTTCCCTAATTAGTTCTTGGCCAATGTTGCCCTGCCACATCATGGAAGAGGAACCCTTGCATGTTCCAACCCATGATGGGCGATGAAGTGCCCCACCCCAAAGGGGGTAATAACTGCTATATATCATACAAAGCATGCTCTCATTACTTGGAGCTTCGAGTAGTAATACAAAGAAAAACAAGAAAAAGTAAAAGGCAATTATAGGGGTGGAAAAACAAAGGCCGAGATAACTCATGCATCCATTATTGCTCCCTCCTCACATCTATACACCCATGATGAGGATCCCCTTTGTGCTGGTCCCTTTGACCATGGGCTATGATACTTGGCCATGAAGTCTTCTCCCCTCCGTTCCATCATTATTAACATGGCACGTATTGATTGAAGGGTGGACCAAGAGGTTGGAAACACCTAATAGGGTTGTCTATTAGCAACTCCTACCTAGGGAGGTAACACAATTATGAGAGTAAATCACCAATTTTGGAAGGGAAGTGTAAATTTTCCCATTGCTTTCAAGCTTGGTCTGCTCAGATGCAAAAATCATTATATGTACCTAATGGTGAATTTGCAGTACTGGATATTGTGTGTGATTGATAGGTGGTTTCATAATGGGCTAGGCAATTTAATTAGGGCCAAAGTCCACCAGAGGAGCATATTGACACCCACACATGATGTGTTGAGAGCCATGGGACTCCAGACAATTATAGAGCGTCATTTGTATGCATGGGCACCTTCAACACCCACATAACTCTTGCTGTTTACCCTATATCATTTATGGGACGATGCACCTAGACCAACATGTCCCTAGCCGACTTAGCATTACTACAGGTTCAGGCAATTGATCTAGGGCCTAGATGAGGTTTGTCTCATACGTTAAGACATGGGATGTTTAGAACCATCCTCAGTGCCCTCAATGTTGGATCAGAATTAGGTATTCACACCACTAGGAGACCCATGACACTCATTCTTGTTTCCCCAGACCCAAAATTTGGGTCCACAAGATGATTATGATAGAGATCTAGGGGCCAACCCCTAGATAGTGATTTTAGAGGGCTTCTACACTTGTTTTGGCACCATTTGCCCTCAACACTAGCCCTAGAAGGGCCTACGCTTGCATGACGTCAACACTTTATTCTATTTCGGCTCACACATGTGGAGGATCTTTATGTTTTCACATTAGCTACTAGGTCGGCTTGTGCCCTAGCTTGTAGAAGCACTTTCTTTTATGATTTGTAGGGACTTTTAGGTTAAAATAGCTACTCGACCTCCACATATAAATAAAGGAGGCATTCATTCTTATATCTCGTCATCACATCACTCTTGGATTATTTCGCCCTACTTGTGCATTTTCGGCCTCTTAAACTTGTGGAGATATTTGGATCTTTGATGCATTTTGATATTTGGCTCTATTCTTTGGATGAATGGAATGGATTCTTTGCATGTTATCTTGTAAGTGGACTTAAATTTTGAATATCTATCTCTTGCATGTCTAATGTATGAAATTTTGTTGATTCTAGTAATTGCACTTGTGCCCTAATTTGTTGAATACTATTGAATGCTAAATCTAGATGATCTATTGCATGCATTACTCATACATAGCATGTGAATGAATGTCCTTAGTGGTGAACTCTTGGTAGCTCTCCCATGAAAAATCCTTCTTCCATTGAATAGGTAATTGTTGGAATTTTGGTAGCTAGGGCATCAAAATTTCAGCCTCCTTAGAAGCTATTTGGCTAATTTGAAACATCATTGACTCCATACTCCCAAGGGATAAGGGATTGGTCCAATTGGTTGGTGATCATTTACCTTTCTTATCCATTTTCTCTCTCCTTTGAATTTCGACCCCTTTAAGGCTAAGGTAGTAAACTAGGGCTTGGTGCGAATCCCTAGGCAAGGAGAGTTTTAGGGATTGGAGAGCCTAAACATCAAGAGGATAGTATTTGCCACAAAATCTATCCTTTTGGTGGGCATCCACTTCAATTTCATCCATAAATTCTCTTGCCCTAGTTGTTTGCCCTAAGAGGGAAACCCTAGTTTTATCTTCCTTCAACTTAGGGGCTTCTTGAAGGTTTCATGAGCCTTGGCCTTGCTAATTTACATTGTTGGAAACTTTTTCTCTTAGCCTTGACCTTTGCATCCTCCAACACTCAAACAATTTCTCAAACCCGAGGTCTTGTGCTTGTAGTCCTAGGTCTCTACATAAAAAGTTAATTGCCTCTTATTGGAGCCTGGAGCCTTTGTTGTGTCTCTCTTGTACAAGGTCTAGCCAAGTCACCTAAAAACTTTATACCTAGAATATCATACATTGGTGACCTTTCCCACATATTGGGACTTCTCCCATCAGTGAAAATTTGTAAAGAGAAGCGGTTTTGGCTTTAGTCACTGTGGGCCACTACCCCATTGTTGTCTCTTGGTCTAGTTTATGCCTTGTAGGGTTCCCCCCTCCAAAGCTTGGTAAATTTTTCTGGCAACATAGCCAAAAGGGGAGTGGGCTCCCACTTATTGTCACCTTAACTCGACTTCTCTTAAATGCATCAATCAGCACCAAATGCACCCCCAAACTTGGCTTGACTCGACCTCTCTTAAATGCATCAGATCAGCTCCAAATTGATCCCTTCACTTGGCTTGACTCGATCCCCACAAAGAGGGAATTCAACCTCCCTTGCTAGCAGTTAACTTGGCTTAGTTGATAGTCATTAGATCCCTTAATTCGTGGGCCTTACTTGGCCTCCAAATCAGCAATGAACTTAACCTTGAATGCCAAAGCACTTCTCTTAATTGACGGTGCCCTTCAGTCAACTCAAAACATGTTTCTGGGCTGTCCCCAATTATTTAATGACTAATTTTCCTTGACTTTTTTCCTCACTTTTGAATAAAAGTGAATTTTGGCAAGGAAATATTTCTTTTTTGCATCCCAAAGTGGGTACTAGGATAATGTTAATTATAGATAACATTGATATGTTCTATGCTTGCAACAATTACTTCAATGTCCTTTTATTAGCCCAATGTCAATTCCATGTTAATTTCTGTTAATTTTAGGTATGTTCTATGTTTAGAGCAATTTATTTCAATTTTCACAGTGAGCTCAGTATCTCTTCCAGATTGGCAATCACATCAGCATTAAAGTAAACTGCAGATAGAACATAAACATAAATCGCAGAAGACAAGCCAACACAAGAGGACACAAGATGTGGCGCTAGCCAGGGACAAACCCCAATGTGGGGAAACCCTTGATCAATTCTTCTTATATGTTTTTCAATAGTTCAACAGAGAGGGAGAGAGATAATACATATACATCAGAAGTCAACACTTTGACTTGACAAGATAAGAACATAGATCTTCTCTAAGAAGATGTCTCATGAGGTAACTGATATGGATTCATGTGATTCCATCACCCTATCACAGTGTTGCACCATGCTGCACCATCATACCATGTCTCATCATAGAGCTGCACCATGCTGCATCACTGCTGAGCTGTACCTCATCATGCTGCTCTTCATCTTCATGCTGCACACATCATGCTGCTGCACCATATCATCATGCTGCACCTCCTTGTGCTGCATCTTCAAACTGTACCTTACTGTGCCTATCATGCTGCATCCCCTTGCGCTTCATCTTGATACACTTGTGCTGCACCTTGATACACTTGTCCTGCACCTTGATACACTTGCGTTGCGCACCCTGATACACTGCCCATAACAACTCTTGCTATGGCGCTATGGCCTGCGGCCTAGTACATAGCAACAAACGTATCACAGATAGTGTCCAATCATTATTAACCCAACAACATTTAGTCTATAGAAATGTCAACTCTTGAACATGCTGTAATGCTGGAATTCAGGGACTGATTAGGGTACTGACCACAGTCCCTAACAACCCATCTAAGCTGGCCAGAATTGCTCTTAATGACCGTGGTTGTCCTCCAGTGAGTTGCTGCCCTCCATGCTGCATCATAACAGTCCTTGAGATAGTAGACCTCTCAAATTGTCCCACTAATGAACTGCTGTAACCTTCTCTTTTCCTGTGGCTAGGGCAGTCATGAGACTGCATATAAGGAACCATTCAGATCCCTTCTCACAGCAGTCTAAGGGCACATGAAACCCTCCACAAATGCGGCCTAGAGTAGTGTTAATGTGACTGCGTTTAGGCCTGCATTCAGCCATGTATAGACTGCGTTTAGGGCACGTTTAACCCTTCCTTAGATATGCAGCTAAGGCTTCTTTAAGGCTTCCTCATGTCTGCGGATTAGGGCTGCCTTGCTGTGTGTAGAAGTTCCCCTAAACAATGGGTAGATCTCCTTTCTTTGCTGTGGATTAGGGCCTCCACTTGGCTGCGTATAGGGCTCCTTAGATTTGCGGATTAGGGCCTCCACTTGGCTGCGTAAAGGGACTCCTTTAGACAGCTGTTAGGGCTTCTTTTGGATGCGTATTAGGGCCTCCTTTAGACAGCTGTTAGGGCTCCTTTTGGCTGCATATTAGGGCCTCCTTTAGACAGCTGTTAGGGCTCCTTTTGGCTGCGTATTTGCGCTTCCTTTGACTGCGGCTAGGGGTGCGTTCTTCAACTGCATCTAGGGCACATAGAAACCTTTCTTCACTGCGTCTAGGGCTTCTCCCTCTTGACCTCTCTAGCCACTAAACCCAAACGAGTGGAGAGAGATCTTAGGAGAAGTGAGTGTTTAAATGACTTGAAGACCTCCTCCTTTTATAGTAAAACATGGAGCACAAGAGGGGGCAAATTAGTTGCTGGCCGATTTTGACGAATTGTCCCATAACACAAATAAAATCATATATCCAGGAATAGTTATCGGAATCGGATGATTTTAGATCAATCCTACACCTCTCGATGAGAGGAGTCCAAGAAAAATATCAGCGATCAGTAATAAGATGACCCACATGGAGTTTGGCCCTAGTTGTCAATTTTAACAATTTCCAATAGCAATCACATAAACCATTAATTCACATTGACAGTAAATGTAGATAGAACATAAACAATAAATGCAGAAGACAAGACAATACAAGAGAATACCAATATTTGGCTAAAGCTAGGGAAAAACCCTTAATCAATCCTTCTTATTATCAAATATCAAATGTTCAGTAGAGAGAGAATCCAATAATGTACAATGATGAAAGTCAAAGTCAATGTGACTTGACTTTTGCAAATTACCCAAACTAATATAAATCTGATAAGCTTGATGAAGTTCAACAATTCTGAAAAGTGAACAACGATCAACTTTCCCTAATTAGTCAACAGTCAACAGTCAACGCAACAGTCAAATTTCTCTTCTTGAGCTCGTCAAAGTCAGTCAAACTCGACCTTCCTTGGTGTTCAAATAGTAGCAAAATCAGTCAACAAAATGGCAGTCAAACCTAGTCAAATGATAAAGTCAACCTGTGGTCAAAACAAACTTGCAACTCTATGGTCAACCTCGGTCAAATAGATCCTCTTGCCTTGGTTATTGTGCTAGATAATGTGATCTACTAGGATAGGACTTCTCTTAGTCAAAGCACAGTCAAACAACCCCTCAGAAGTCCAAAAGTAAATGCTGGTCAAAGTCTCCTCAAACAAAAAGTCAACGCAGGTCAAAACAACTCCAAGAACTCGCACATGTGAAGAAGAATAGGTTGCCTTAGACTTGTATGAACCAATCAATGAAGGAGAGAGAAGAAATGTTGTGTTGTTGATGTGCCAAATGAGGTTGAGGGTCTCCTTTATTTATATGCGTTGGAGGGGGATCAATTTGTCCAATTTGACCCCAAGCCGACCTTGACCAAATGTGCTCTTGTGGGCTTGACATCAAAAACATATTTCTCCTTATTCGAATTCAGTGCTTCCAAGGTTGATTTTGGTCCTCTCAAAAAGAGGAATTTTTTCCAAACATCATCTTAGGTCAATGAGCTGCCCAAAGTGGAGTTTGGCCCTAGTTGCACATTTTAACAATCCCTCTCAACTAGGGAGAATTCCACCTGCCAATATCCATCCATCGTCATGCCATCATGTACTATCTCTGCATCTTGTCTCATCTCTGTTGAAGATTGATATAGATAATAAGAAGGATTGATCGAAAGTGAGTCACACAACATTACCACTCTCTTCCAACTGACAAAAGTCAGTCCACATAATCAGGGGTAGAACCAAGTGCTATGGTCCCTAACCACATTTCCCAACTCATTGGCCAAATGAGAGGTACTTCCCAAGAGTCCCAGACTGCAAGGGTAGGATGTATGCTGGGGCATTCGCAAGAGAAGGTGAAACACTCATCTTGCTCATATGCCATAGGAGAAGGCGTACCACTCGTCTTATGCAAATGTCATCAACTATAGGGGAAGGTGACCCACTCATCTTGCTCATATGCCATAGCAGAAAGTGAATCACTCGTCCTATGCATATGTCATCAACTATAGGGGAAGGCGAACCACTCACCCTATGCTCAATCATGCTGGGTTGTATAACCCACAGGGGAAGGTGAACCACTCACCCTATGCTCATATAGCTCAAAGAAGTACCCCAGGGCCCTAGGAGCTCCCAAAGCTCAATGTCCAACTCAAGAGGGACCCTCATG
This sequence comes from Pinus tabuliformis, assembly GCA_031772625.1. NCBI lineage: Eukaryota > Viridiplantae > Streptophyta > Pinopsida > Pinales > Pinaceae > Pinus > Pinus tabuliformis. The sequence continues at coordinate 880,143,028 of CM062814.1, forward strand.
GGAAGGCCTTTCCATGACTCCAAATCTCTCTCAGAAGGCTAAGAACTTGGCCTTTCCCAAGGGCTTCGTGAAAATGTCAACAACTTGTTCATTAGTCCCGATGTGTTGGAACCTTATTGCTCCCCGTTGTATTATATCCTAGATAAAGTGGTACCTGATATTAATATGCTATGAGTGGTCGTGGAACATGGGATTATATTAAAGGTGAATCCCACTTTTGTTATTGCAATAAATGATAGTGGTATCCAACACATGCTCAAATAGCTCATAGAAGAGCTTCCTCAACCAAATAGCTTCACAATAGGCCATACTAGTTGCAATATATTCAGCCTCGACAATGCTTAGAGCAACCGATTTCTGCTTCCTGCTCATCCAAGAAATTGAAGTAGATCCCAAAGAGAAGCAACATCCTGACATGCTTTTTCTTTCCACCGCACTGCCAGCCCAATCAACATCAAAATATCCATGTAATCTCAAATTCTTGAGAGTATATCTCAGTCCATAGTTGATAGTGCCACGAAGATATCTTAAGAGATTCTTTGCAGCAACACAATGTATGTGATGGGGCTCAACCATAAATTGAATCAAAGTATTTATTGCGAAGCATATGTCCAGTTGATAATTCACCAAGAAAATCAAGCCCCCCCAAGTTGTCTATATTCAGAAGGATTTGCCAATTCGATACCAACAACACTTCCACATAGCTTCTTGAAGTTTAGTTCCATCGGAGTAGACATAGACTTGCATTCCACCTTCCCACATCTTTCTAGGAGCTTCACAATGTATTTTCCTTGAGAAAGGAAAGTCTCACCTGGCTTTTGCCAGACCTCCAAGCCTTGGAAGTAATGCATCTATCCTAGGTCCTTCATCTCGAATTTAGAAGTCAACTCCCTCTTGCATTGATAAATGAGAGGGCCTGCACTAGTCAAAAAGAGATCATCAACATAAAGGACCAAAATAAGTGGCATTTCCTTTTCAACCTTGAATTATAGGTTTGGAGCAGAGTTTAGCATAACTTCTAGTAAATCCCAACTTCATAAGAAATCTATCAATCCTCTCATGCCAAGCCCTAGGGGCTTGCTTCAACCCATAGAGGGCTTGCTTTAACCTGCAAACATGGGACCTTCGATCTTGTACTTCAAACCCCTGAGGTTGTTCCAAGTAGACTTCCTCCTTAAGTGAGCCATGCAAAATGCAGCCTTGACGTCCATTTGATGTAGGCTCCACCCTTGATTGGTAGCTAGAGCAATTATGGATCAGATAGTGGTGTATCAAGCAACTGATGCAAATGTTTCATCGTAGTCAATATCTTCCTTTTGAGAGAAACCACGGGCCACAAACCTTGCCTTATATTTTTCAACACTTCCATTAGCTCTATGTTTAATTTTGTAGATCCATTTTGAAGTGACCATCGACTTGTCCTTAGGTCTAGGCACCACTTCCCATGCATTATTCTTCATGATTGATTCATATTCATTAGACATATCATCTTTCCATACTTGGTGCTTTATGACTTCTTTGAACTGCAAGGTTCAGTTTGAATAATAATACTCATGGCAGCCAAGTATCCTTGATACCTGTCGGGCTTCTTACTTTCTCGAAACGTTCCTCTTGGAGCATAATGTTTTTCTGCATCTTTAAGTGTGTCCTTGAGCCATAGTGGTCTTTTCCTTGAGGTAGAGGGATCACGAAGAAATGAATGTAATATCCCCTATCAGGAATATACCTCAAACACAAGCAAACTCCAACCAGAGATGGATTGGGAGGGCATTTACCATATATGTCGCCTCTAAGAAAAGGACGAGATCCAGAGGCTGCTTGGCTCTTTCTAGACTCTGTCTAAGAGTATAATAGAAACACACAAGTGGTATAATAGCCGAGAATGCTCAAGAGGTACAATAACAATGATACGATATATATCAAATAAACCATAAACAAATACACAAGAAATGCAGAGAGAATGCTAAGCCATTTTATTATACTGAGTAATAAAATGAGTACAGGAGGTGATCAGGAAGATGGCACCTCTACTTGCACTAGGCAAGTGAAGAAATATACTCAGAATAGCGAAGGAACGACCCCTCTCCGATCTGCGTCCAAGCTGTTGGGAAACTGTTATGCTGTTGCTGATACTAGAAATCAAGTGAGGATTTGGGGTTGTTCCCCTCCTCAGAAAAGGTTGAAACTCTAGAATCAGACTCTACTCGAGAAACCTAGAAAACCCCAGAAAGCTCTCGTGGACTAGCCAACCCCCGAAAATCACCCCCTTGGGGTTCTGCGCAGTTCCTCACTGCTCTGCGCTGCCACTGAATGAGATACTCCAGAAACCTGCCTGAAACCCTTGCCAAAACTTCCCAATATGCAAGGGCTGATCCCCTGCTCTACCACTCAGCACAAAACCTCCTGCAAATCCTCAAAACAGAACTGTGTCCCTCTCACAGTACTGCGCAGTCCTTCAGAACTGTGTCCCTCTCCCAATGCTGCGCAGACCTCCCAAAATGCTGATAAAACTGCTACTGAAAGGCTGATGAAACTACTGCTGAAATGCCAATGGAAATACCTTGCCCGAGCAGGCACTCGAAGTCCCCCGGGGCTAAGGGTGAGATCTCCGAACGGAGACACTCAATGCACTAAACAGTGTTGCAGACTAGCTAAACAGCCAGCGTGCTCTAAGTCGAAACGACTATCACAAATTCTCATAACCGAATGATCAAAATGAGGGGGCTCCTCTCTCTTTTATAGTCCTTGCCTCTCTCAATCCCAAGGCTCACCTCCTCTTGCGTGATTCCCCTCTTGCCACGTGTTTCTTCCCTCCTGCGTAGTCCCTCCATGTGTCTGCGTGGGCTCCATTTCTGCGTCCCCCTTTTGGCCCCCTTGGCTCCCCTTTAAGTCACAACGTTGTGTTACTAGGAAGTGACTTTTTATTCTAAAAGTGAGTTATGTCCCCCTTCCTCACTTTTTATTTACAAATAACTATAGAAGGCAAAAATGAACAAAATCGAATATTCCAATTAGCCATGGCTAATTAGGAATATTACAATCTCCCCTAGCTAAATGTTGCTTGTCCTCAAGCAACTGAAGTGATGGATGCTGTAAGATCTTCTCACTCTCCCAAGTGGCATCCTCATCCGACAAATTCTTCCACCTCACCAAGAATTCCTGGACCGTCCTACTTCGCAGCTGCCTCTCCCTGATATCAATGATAGCCTCCAGCTGCAATACCAAATGCCCCTCATAATCCATGGGTGGTAACTCATCTGTCATTGTCACCTGCTGCCCCAATGCTTTCTTCAGGCATGATACATGAAAAATGTTATGAATCTTGCTGCCTTGGGGCAACTCCAACTCATATGCAACCTGTCCAATCTTGCGTATCACGCTGTATGGCCCATAAAAGCGGGGCTTGAGCTTCTCAACCCCCTTCTGCTTCAGTGACGATTGTTGGTATGGCTGTAATCGTAGGTAGACCATGTCCCCTACTTCGAACTGTCTCTCCACCTGACCCCTGTCGGCATACAACTTCTGCTGGTTCTGCGCTGTAGCCATGTTATCCTTGAGAGCTCGGAGGATATCCTGACTCTCTTGGATCCAAATATTGGCTCTAGGAGCCCTGCTATCACCAAACATCACGTCAACAAAAAATAAAGGATGATACCCATATAAGGCATAGAATGGTGACATACCAATGGACATGTGATGTGAAGTATTGTAGTAGTACTCCCCCAGATGCAGCCACTTCAGCCATGCTCGCTGCTGGCCACTGACATAGTTATGCAAGTAGCCCTCCAGCCACTTGTTAACTATCTCTATCTGCCCATCCGTTTGTGGGTGATAATTGGTACTCGGTGTTAACTCCGTCCCCACCAACCGGGAAAGCTCCTGCCAAAACCCGCCCATGAAACGGCTGTCCCTATCACTGACGATGGTCTTAGGAAGACCATGTAGCCTGAAGATCTCCCTGAAGAACAGCTTGGCCACCTGTGCTGCTGTATAGTGTGCGGATATGGCAAAAAAATGTGCGTACTTCGTCAGTCGATCAACGACGACAAAGATACAATCCTTGCCCTGTACCATGGGCAACCCTGTGATGAAGTCCATCGAAATACTCTCCCATTTCCCCTCCGGAATGGGAAGAGGCTGCAATAAACCCGCGGGATGGCTCATCTCTCCCTTGTTCCTCTGGCAAACATTGCACTCCCGGATGTGCTGGAGTACGTCCTCCTTGAGGCCCTTCCATGAGAACCTCTCTCTAATGGCCCTGTAGGTTTTGGTAAACCCTTGATGTCCTGCCAAAGGTGAATCATGTGATGCCTGGAGTATCTTCTTCTTGAGCTGAGACCCCTCAGTCAAGAAGATCTGGTCCCTGTAATAGATGATCTCATCGACCACCCTGTACCTGTCATCTGCCACCTGCCCATCCAGAACCTCACATGCAAACCTGTCCTTGGAGTACTCTACTAAGAGTCGAGCCCTCCAGTCTGTATCCAAGCTCATAAGAGACAACGTCGCTGGTCTACGTGAAAGGGCATCTGCTACCACGTTGTTCTTACCCTTGACATACTCAATGTCAAAGTCATATGCTTGGATCTTACTGATCCACTTCTGCTGCCTCTCCTGTAGCTGCTTCTGCTCCAAAAAGAACTTGAGGCTGTTGTGATGAGTCCTCACCCTGAACCTGTTACCCTCCAAATACTGCCGGTACTTAGCCAATGCATGCATGATGGCCATCATCTCCTTGTCGTATATAGAATACAACCTCTCGTGCAGAAGGAGCTTCCGGCTCTCAAAGGCTATAGGGTGACCTCCCTGCATCAATACTGCGTCGATCCCCTCTCCTGACGCATCACACTCCAAAACAAATGGTTGTGTAAAATCTGGCAATGCAAGCACTAGGCAGCTGCTCATAACCTCCTTGAGCCTGTCAAAGGCTCGCTGCGCTGTATCCGACCAACTGAATGCCCCCTTCCTCGTCAAATCTGTCAGGGGTGCAGCAAGCTGTGAGAAACCTTTGACGAACTTCCGGTAGTAAGTACAAATGCTAATGAATCCTCGAAGTTCCGTCACATTTCTCGGCTCTGGCCATTCTCTGATGGCCCTGATCTTCTCCTCGTGGACTCTCACTCCGTCCACCCCTATGATGTGTCCCAGATACAACATCTCTGTCAACCCAAACTCACACTTGGAGAGTTTGGCATAGAACTGCTGCTCCTGTAGGATACGCAATACTGTCTCAATGTGCTGGAGATGCTCCTCCCAAGTCCTGCTGTATATGAGAATATCATCAAAGAATACCAACACAAACTTCCTCAAGTGACTACGGAAGATGTGATTCATGTAGGACTGAAATGTAGCGGGGGCGTTGGTTAGCCCAAAAGGCATCACCAAGAACTCAAAGTGCCCATATTGACACCTAAAGGTGGTCTTGGGAATGTCCTGCTCCCTCACGCGAATCTGATGGTACCCAGATCTCAAATCAATCTTTGAGAAGAAACATGCTCCTCTCAACTCGTCCATCAACTCATCGATCCTGGGTATGGGGTACCTGTTCTTCAGGGTCTTCTTGTTCAGGGCCCTGTAGTCAATGCACATCCTCAATGTACCGTCCTTCTTCACCAACACCACAAAAGAAGCAAAAGGACTCGTGCTCGGTCGAATGTGCCCAAGAGCCAGCAACTCCTGGATAGCCCTCTCAATCTCATCCCGATAGGCCTTGGGGTGCCTATAGGGGGTGGTCATCACTGCCTGTATGCCTTGCTTAAGCTCGATGGTGTGCTCAAACCCTCGATACGGTGGCTGTCCTGGTGGAATCTCCCCAAACACTATGGCATACCGATCAAGGATGGATTGTATCTCTGGATGTACTGTCTGCCCTGTAGTCCCTGCCTCTGATGCACGCAACTCCATTGCTCACTCTATGTCTCCCTTTCGGAAGACTGCCTCCATTCGATGAGCCGAAACAGTCTGAGGTGGATATGTGTGCTGTCCCCGTATCTTCTCATGCCTCCCTGTCTTCTCATCATCCACTCCATCTCTAGGGTCTTCCAATCCGTCGTGACCTTCCCTGGAGTGATAAGCCATTGAACACCCAATATCATGTTGGTGTCCAGAATATCGACCACGAAAAAGTGGTCAGTCAATGTGTAGGTGCCCATCGTCACTGAAAGCTCTGGAACATAACGAGCACACGTAATGGTCTGATCTTTTGGGACCAAGACTGAAAACCCATTGAAGCTCTCTGTCTGTATACCTCTCCGCTCAACCATTTGTGCATCGATGAAGTTGTGGGTCGCCCCACTATCAACCAAAACTGATACTTGTTGGCCACGTACTGTCCCTCGTACGCATAGCGTCAGATACTTGGGAATTCCTTGTAATACTGCAAGGGCCCCTCCGGTGGGTGCAAAAGATGCACCACCTGCTGCTGGTGGTGGAGGTGGTAAAAGTCCCTGTACGACATGGCTATCCCATGCCTCCACATCCTCCTCGTCATCCTCTTCTCCACTGCTCTCAAAGAAGACCTCAATAAAATGTGCTTTGCCAGTAGCACATCTATGTCCCGGTGCCCATGGCTCCTGACATGTGAAGCACAACCGCTTCTTCTTCAGCTCCCTCCTGGCATCATCATCAAGCTGTACTCGTCCTGGATTCCCCTTTGGAGGTGGAACCCTCACGTCCTTCCCCTTAGTCTGGAAAGTTTGTCTCTGGGGGTAAGGTGTCCAGGTCCTGGGTAAGACATCCTGTAAGTCCCGGGTCCTGCTGATAGCGTCCTGGAATGTGGCTGGTCTAGTGGATCGGACTAGACCCCGAAGTGGTTCTTCTAACCCCTCAACATACATATAGACCCTCCGTGCCGTGGATAGGTCTGTCACCATCACGGAGACTCTCAAGAAATCTGCGATGTAGGTCTCTGGGCTCCCTGTCTGTTTGAGCCTCGTCAGCTTAACAAAATTTTGCTCTGGATTCCTCCGGTCAAATCGCTCCATCAATCTCCTGGTAAACTCAGCATATGTCGTCACTGTAGAATGCCCGAGTGTAACCATCCCAGGAAACCACCAATCCCGGGCCTCACCATCTAAATGCAATGTTGCCACCTTGATGGCCTCTGTCTCCGACATCTGGTTAAGCTGGAAATAAATGTCCAGCTTCTCCACCCAAAACTTTGTCGAACTGTTTGACGAACCATCAAACATAGGCAAGTGGAATCTACTTGTTGCATGGTGGGTGTCACCATCATGGTAATGTCGGTACCCCCTATGATGGTCGCGGGGTCTACTATCCCGTTGGAGCTGAACAAAATCTCTGAATGAGAGCGCTTCCCTGAACTCCTGCCCATATGCCTGGTACTCTCCAAAATAATCTCCCATATGTCCGGGCTCTGCCTCTTGCTGGGCTACAGCCCCCGTGTCTGCTCCCAAGAAAGTGGGCATGGTAGAGCGTGTAGGGGCATGTGAGGCCACCTGTTGCGCAGTATCACGCTGCTCTGGCAAATGGTGGGATGCGCCCGATCCCTCACCAACCTGGAAAACCCGTGGGCTCTCACGCTGTCTGGCCTCTACTGCCGTGAATCTCTGCCCCATCACCTCAATCTGCCTCGACAGATCTTGCACTGATTTGAGGAGCATATCCGCAAATCTCTTCCCGTCATCATTTGCTATCGGAGCCTCTCGTTCTGCGTCCACCACAGGCTCCCTCTGTTTTGCGTCTACCACAGGCTCCTCTTGTTCTGCGTCCACCATCAGAACACAGTCTCCCTCTCCATAGGTGTTCTCCAACTTACGCCTAGTGTCTCTGTACCTCCGACCTCTGTAATAGATATAGGGTTTTTCCCCTGGTGTCATAGATTACTAGCTCCACAGGCTGAGCCAGATCTATGCTCTGATACCACTGTAATATCCCTTATCAGGAATATACCTCAAACACAAGCAAACTCCAACCAGAGATGGACTGGGAGGGCATTTACCAGATATGTCACCTCTAAAAAAAGGACGAGATCCGGAGGCTACCTGGCCCTTTGCAGACTTTGTCTAAGAGTATAATAGAAACACACAAGTGGTATAATAGCCGAGAATGCTCAAGAGGTACAATAACAATGATACGATATATATCAAATAAACCATAAACAGATACACAAGAAATGCAGAGATAATGCTAAGCCATTTTATTATACTGAGTAATAAAATGAGTACAGGAGATGATCAGGAAGATGGCACCTCTACTTGCACTAGGCAAGTGAAGAAATATACTCAGAATAACGAAGAAATGGCCCTCTCTGATCTGCGTCCAAGCTGCTGGGAAACTGTTATGCTGCTGCTGCTACTAGAAATCAAATGAGGATTTGGGGCTGCTCCCCTACTCAGAAAAGGCTGAAACTCTGGAATCAGATTCTACTCGAGAAACCCAGAAAAACCCAGAAAGCTCTCGTGGAATGGCCGACCCTCGAAAATCACCTCCTTGGGGTTTTGCGCAGTTCCTCACTGCTCTGCACTGCCATTGAATGAGATACTCTAGAAACCTGCCTGAAACCCCTGCCAAAACTCCCCAATATGCAAGGTCTGATCCCCTGCTCTACCACTCAGCACAAAACCTCCTGCAAATCCTCAAACCAGAACTATGTCCCTCTCACAGTACTGCGCAGTCCTTCAGAACTGCGTCCCTCTTCCAGTGCTGTACAGACCTCCCAAAATGATGATAAAACTGCTGCTGAAAGGCTGATGAAACTACTGCTGAAATGCCAATGGAAATACCTTGCCCGAGCAGGCACTCGAAGTCCCCTGGGGCTAAGGGTGAGATCTCCGAACGGAGACACTCAATGCACTAAACAGTGCTGCAGACTAGCTAAACAGCCAGCGTGCTCTAAGTCGAAACGACTATCACAAATGCTCATAACCAAATGATCAAAATGAGGGGGCTCCTCTCTCTTTTATAGCCCTTGCCTCTCCCAATCCCAAGGCTCACCTCCTCCTGCGTGATTCCCCTCTTGCCACTTGTTTCTTCCTTCCTGCGCAGTTCCTCCATGTGTCTGCGTGGGCTCCATTTTTGCTTCCCCCTTTTGGCCCCCTTGGCTCTCCTTTAAGTCACAACGATGTGCTACTAGGAAGTGACTTTTTATTCTAAAAGTGAGTTATGTCCCCCTTCTCACTTTTTATTTACAAATAACTATAGAAGGCAAAAATGAACAAAATCGAATATTCCAATTAGCCATGGCTAATTAGGGATATTACAGTGAATCAAGAAGATCCATCGGACCATCAACATCGGGCATTGGCTTATCCATTAGAGGTTCTTCTTGTTTTTCAGCAGCATCATCATCCTTCCTTGAGATGGGGAGATCTCTGGCTTTCCCAAGAGTAGTGCCTTCGTGAAAGGTAATATTTCTACTTACTTCTACCTCTCTTTGACTAGGAACATTGATTTTATATGCCTTTGAATTTTTATTGTATCCAACGAATACACCTTTCTTCCCAGGAGCTTCCAACTTATTTCTTTTTCATTAGGCACATGAAAATACACATGACAACTAAAAATTCTAAAATGAGAAACATCAAGTTTCTTACCAGTGAAAACTTCTTCGGGTGTCTTGAAATCCAAAGCTTGATGAGGGCTTCTATTTTGAACATATACAACAGTGTTAACAACTTCTCCCCACAAGAATTTTGGTAGACCTTGATCATAGATCATGGCACAGGTGGCTTCCATAATAGTTTGATTCTTTCTTTCAGCAACACCATTTTGCTCTAGAGTATATGGAATGATTGCCTTCGTGAAAGGTAATATTTCTACTTACTGTATCCAACGAGTACACCTTTCTTCCTAGGAGCTTCCAACTTATTTCTTTTTCTTTAGGCACATGAAAATACACATGACAACTAAAAATTCTAAAATGAGAAACATCAAGTTTCTTACCAGTGAAAACTTCTTCGGGTGTCTTGAAATCCAAAGCTTGATGAGGGCTTCTATTTTGAACATATACAACATTGTTAACAACTTCTCCCCACAAGAATTTTGGTAGACCTTGATCATAGATCATGGCACAGGTGGCTTCCATAATAGTTTGATTCTTTCTTTCAGCAACACCATTTTGCTCTAGAGTATATGGAATGATTGCCTTCGTGAAAGGTAATATTTCTACTTACTTCTACCTCTCTTTGACTAGGAACATTGATTTTATATGCCTTTGAATTTTTATTGTATCCAACGAATACACCTTTCTTCCCAGGAGCTTCCAACTTATTTCTTTTTCTTTAGGCACATGAAAATACACATGACAACTAAAAATTCTAAAATGAGAAACATCAAGTTTCTTACCAGTGAAAACTTTTTCGGGTGTCTTGAAATCCAAAGCTTGATGAGGGCTTCTATTTTGAACATATACAACAGTGTTAGCAACTTCTCCCCACAAGAATTTTGGTAGACCTTGATCATAGATCATGGCACAGGTGGCTTCCATAATAGTTTGATTCTTTCTTTCAGCAACACCATTTTGCTCTAGAGTATATGGAATGATTGCCTCCCTCTTAATGCCCACCTCTTTGCAAAAATCATTGAATTCGTTAGATTCATATTCAGTGCCATTGTAAGTCCTCATTGTCTTGATCTTCTTTCCTGTTTGATTCTCCACCAACGCTTTGAAAGAACGAAACCATTTGAATACTTCATCCTTCCTCTTGAAGAAATAAATCCATGTTTTGTGTGAGAAGTCATCCACAAAAATTGCATAGTATGTGTGTCCTAATGAAGTTACGGGCAAGGCACCAGACATGTTAGAATGGATCAATTGAAGAATATCAATTGTCTTGCTTCACTAGAAGGAAATGGTCCCTTTGTATGTTTCCCAATTGCACAACTTTGACAACCTTCTTCATAGTTCATATGAAACTCGGGCATTCGTGTGACCATCTTCCTTATGCTAGGTAAGGCTTTGTAATATAAGTGGGCAAATCTCCGGTGCCATATCTCACATTCAATAGAGGTATCACTTGTTAATGCTCCCAAAGAACTTCCACCATCTTAATAAAGACCATCAACCCTAAATCCAAGAGTAAACACATCTTTAGGGTTTCTATGCCATACAAGTAGCTTTCCATCAATGAAAGCTATCTTGAAGGCTTTGTCTTCTGTCGCAGAAATAGACACCAAGTTCTTCTTCAAATTGGGCACATACAAGACTTCCTGAAGATGTATGGTTGGACCATAGTTCAAGTGAAGAGTGATAGATCCTATCCCTTTTACGTGGTAGATGGAATTATCTCTAAGTATAATTTTTAGATTAGTTATCTTCTCAACTAAATTTGCAAGGGCCTCCTTGTATACAGTGAAATGCATTGAGGCTCCACTATCAATTAACCAATTATCCAAAGTATTTGGAGGAGAGGCAGTAGATAGAGCGGAAATAAGATAAAACTCATCTCTTTTTTTCGACAACATTATTTTCATCATACTTGGCATTTCTTGTCCTCTTGGAAGGTTGATTATTTCCTTCTCAGGCAGCAAGAGCATTCCTCTTTCCTTTGTTGTTATACTTGTTGTTCCTTTGATTACCATTTATTTTGTAATTGTTGTTGTTGTTATTGTCATCCCTTGGAGGATTTTTCTTGTGAGGACGCTCTTTAGCATAGTGGCTGAACCTCTTGCAATTGTAGCATCTTCCTTTGCCTTTTCCTTTGAATCCCTTCATAGATCCTTGACCCCGTCTTCTTGGACCAACATCATTCTTCTTCTTAGCATGTGCAGAGAAAGTAGTAGGTTCATTTCCATTGTAGGATTAATCTCTCTCCATCATCCTTGTTTCCTCTTGAGTGCATGATGCATCTAGCCAATAACTCATCAAAACTAGATATCTTGTCATTATTGAAAATGGTGGTGACAAATATATCCCATGGTCTTGAAAGACCTCCAAGAGCAATGAGAGTGATTTCCTTGTCAACAATAACTTCTCGAATATATAACAGGTCATTCTTGATTTGAGTTATTCTCATGAAGTAGGATTTCATAGATTCCCCTTTATCCATCTTGATATCCTTCAAATTGTCCTTGAGAAACAGAATTTGATTTCCATTGTTCACTTTGAACATCCCAACCAACTTATCATACATTTCCTTAGAGGTTCCCAAATCAAAAATATAGGCAGTCAAATGCTTTTGAATGGAGTCAATTATAATTTCTTAGCATTGACCTCACTTTTTCTATAGTTCATTCTAGCAGCAGTGGGTGCATTTGAAGGAGGCTCCACCACTTTTCCTTGCACACAGTCCAATACTTCATGCTCTTCCAAAGTCAAGTTCAAAGACATCTTCCATGCATGATAGTCAGATTTGTCATTGAGCTTGTTCTCAGTCTTGAAGTAAGACGTAGAGTCCATGGAGACTTGTCAAATAATCTTTGTCCAACAAATATCTTAGTGATTGCTTTTCTCTTTTGCTTGGGCTTGTCCTCACTCGAGCTCTGATTCTATGTTAATTTTAGATAACAATGGTATGTTCTATGCTTGCAATGATTACTTCAATGTCCTTTTATTAGCCCAATGTCAATTCCACTTTAATTTCCAATAGCAATCACATAAACCATTAATTCACATTGACAATAACTATAGATAAAACATAAACAATAAATGCAGAAGACAAGTCAAGACAAGAGAACACCAATATTTGGCTAAAGCTAGGGAAAACCCCAAGATGGGGAAAACCCTTAATCAATCCTTCTTATTATCAGATATCAAATGTTTAGCAGAGAGAGAATGCAATAATGGACAATGATGAAAGTCAAAGTCAATGTGACTTGACTTTTGCAAATTATCCAAACTAATATAAATCTGATCAACTTGATGAAGCTCTGCAATTATGAAAAGTCCACAGTAGTAAACTTGCCCTAACCAATCAATAGACAATGGTCAACACAACAATGAAATTTCTCTTCTTGAGCTCGGTCAAAGTCAGTCAAACTCAACCTTCCTTGGTGGTCAAACAACAACAAAAACAATCAACAAAATGGCGGTCAAATCTAGTCAAATGAAGTCAACCTGCGGTCAAAACAATCCTGCAACTCTACGATCAACTTTGGTCAAACAACTCCTCTTGCCTTAGTTTTTGTGCCAGATAATGCAATTTGCTAGGACAGGTCTTCTCCTGGTCAAAGCACAGTCAAACAACCCTTTAGAAGTCCAAAAGTCAATGTTGGCAAAGTCTCCTCAAAATAAAGTCAACGCAGGTCAAAATAGCTCTGAGAACTCACACGTGTGAAGAAGAATAGGTTGCCTTAGACTTGTACGAACCAATCAATGAGGAAGAGAGAAGAAATGTTGTGTTGATGATGTGCCAAATGAGGTTGAGGGTCTCCTTTACTTATATGCATTGGAGGGCGATCAATTTGTCCAATTTGACCACAAGCCGACCTTGACCAAATGTGCTGTTATGGGTTTGACATCAAAACATATTTCTCCTTATCCAAATTCAGTGCTTCTAGGGTCAATTTTGGTTCTCTCGAGAAGAGGAATTTTTTCAAAACATCATCTTAGGTCAATGAGATGCCCAAAGTGGAATTTGGCTCTAGTTGCACATTTTAACAATTGGTACTTTGAGTATGAATTTTGATTACTCACATGCCATACAACATTTCCTAGTGCCACTTTTTAACTTATTGCATACAAATTAATTAAAAATTCCCATTTTGCGAGAAAATTTTAATTAATAAAAATCCTAAAATTACCTAATGCAATTCCATAAGACTCTAGGAAATGCCCAACATTGTAATATACATTGGCCCTAGACTTTGAAAACCATGCAAGGCCTAACTATTATGACACACTCCAACTTTGGAGGTTATGAGTGGAAAAACTCAATTAATTATTTATCACTAAAAAGTGAAAATAATTAATTAAGTGAAAAGAGCACTCTGGAGCAACTTCCTTAAAGACCAAGTCCCAAGGGTCGAAGTCTGTTACATAAGTTCATCATGCTAGTGTCATTTTATACAATTCCTTGGTGGGGGTATGGAATTTGCATAGGAGAAGAGAGAGAAGATAGAGAGAGAAAGGGGCAAAATTGCCTTGATGCCTTCTGAACTTCAATTTTTTTTATTGGTGTCTTCTCCATTGGGCAATGGAGTCTTCATTTCCTGCTAGGTACATTTGAGCGGCTTATAGATTCCTTAGATCTTCATGGTTTGTAACTAATCCACCCAAGTAGTTATAATAGTTATATAGACTAATATGTACTAGTAGTTGTAATAGTTTTATGCACATACAAGTTGTTGAGAAATGTAACTAGTTTCGGTCTTCATAATTGTTGTACTCATTTCAATATGTATCGTATGTAACAAACAAGAAAAGAAAAGAAAAGTTATTATTATTAAAGCATGGGTTTCATGCTTATTATTGATGGTCTTTTAGGTAAAAGCATGTTCTTCATTCTTGTAGGGTTTGTTAGGTCTTAGGATTTATTGTCTTGAGTCAAAGGAGTCAACATCATTTTTATAAGACCCTTCCGGGCAAAAATATATTTGTAAAAATAATAATTTTTGAGTGTAGAAAATCCTAGAAGCTCTAAAGTACAAGTCAGCCCTGGGATCAACAAGTCGGCCTAAAGGAGGGAATTTGACCCCTTGAGAAGGCTATATAAAGAAGCAGTTTGACCTCATTTGGAGTCACTCACTCACACAAGTTCGATCTATCAAGAAAGGGTTCGATCTAAAGCTGGGAGAAGCAGAAAAGAAGAGCAAAGGTCTTGGAGAAGGAAGAAGGATGAAATATCTTGTTTCTGGACTCTATCTCTCTCACATGTGCGAATATCTAGGGTTTCTAGTGTTGTAGAAGGAAGCCAAAATTGCAGGTCTGAGTTGCAGTAGATGAAGTGCAAAATCTTGTAGCTGGAAGGGAGGAAACCCTATATTGACTTTGTTGATCTTGGGAGACCTGTCTCGCTCTAGGAATGTCTAAGGAGGATGTTAGATTAGGGTTTCCGGAGAAGCTGCAAGGACAAAGTTGCAGGGTCGAAGTTGCTGGATGAGTTGCAATATTGAAGTTGGCAGGTTGAAGTTGCTGTTTGAAGCTGGTTGATGCAGAATCAAAGGACTTGTTAGAGGTTCGACTTAGTACTTGGAGGAGGACTTGGTCTAGGATTTGGGTCTTTGTACTCATTTGAAGCAGATTCTAAGAAGAGAAGAGTTTCCGGGTTTTCCCCTTGGAGGCGTTTTGCCCTAGTTGAGAGCCTAATATCTGTGTCCTCTATTGCTGTTTTTGATATTGTTTGATGATAAGATCTAACTAAAGAACATAAAGAAGTTAAATAAGATTCACAGACAAGTGTCAGAGCGAAGGTGAACAAGGCAGGTCACTGGAAGGACACTAGAAAGAGTTACTTGTCAAAGGGAAAGGAAAAAGGAAACTCTCGAGGAAAGACTGAGAAAGAAGACTTCAAGAAGGGTTGAGGGCTCATTGGTAGAGGACCTAGTAGGAGGGTTTCCATTGAAGAAGATCAAGTCTACATCAAGCTCACATCAAAGGAAGATCTGGGAGAAAGACTTCAAGAAGAATAATGATCTCTCTTTGGAAGTAGGTCCATTTGGAAGGCATCCTTAAAAGAAGCATCAAGAATCTTGGAAGCGGTTGCTGAAGGAAGCATCTTTCTAAGACATCATCAAAGATCTTGAAGGCATCAAGAAGATTGGAGACATCTTCAAGGGGAATTTTGGTCATCAAGTAAGTAACATATTATTACATCATGCCTGGATCTTTAAGTCATATGGGTTCTTTCTGCAAAGAGAGCAACAAACTCATTGGGGCATCAAACTATCTTGCATGGAAGAAAATAATTGACTTGATACTCACAGAACAAGAAGTAATGGACTATGTTACTGGGGAAATTACTGGACCTGAGAAAGATAAGACACAAGAACTAGCACAGTACAATAGGTCAAAAGATGTCGTTGAGGAACAAGTTGTATAGAATGAAGAAATCAAAGGATGAGGATGTGGCATCCTTACTCATGAGAGTCTCTCAATTAAGAGACCATTTGCAAGGACTTAGGGAACCAATCACTAATTTTGAAGTAACCGTTTGCGTATTGAATGCATTGCCGCCAGAATTGATCTGAAATCACTCGTGAATGATCTCAGTTAATTAATGAAGGTATTACAGACCCATGTGCTGGGGAGTGCCTGTGTATTGCAACGGATCGATAAGATTGTGAAATACACAGGCACTCCCCAGCACATGGGTCTGTAATACCTTCATTAGTGCACTCCCCAGCACATGGGTCTGTAATACCTTCATTAGTGCCTGTGTATTTCACAATCTTATCGATCCGTTTCAACGGATTGATAAGATTGTGAAATACACAGGCACTCCCCAGCACATGGGTCTGTAATACCTTCATTAATTAACTGAGATCATTCCAGACCCATGTGCTGGGGAGTGCCTGTGTATTTCACAATCTTATCGATCCGTTGCAACGGATCAATAAGATTGTGAAATACACAGGCACTCCCCAGCACATGGGTCTGTAATACCTTCATTAATTAACTGAGATCATTCACGAGTGATTTCAGATCAAGTGGTATCAGATCTCTAGGTTGTTTAAGGTTAGACAAGGTTGTGCTGGATTTTGTTGTTAAATGCTAACTAGATCAAAGCTTAAATTAAGAGAAGGAGAGTTGGTCGAAACTAACCCAGAAATTGGAAGAGTCTGTCCTAAGAAGAAAATGTCAGAAGAAAGTCCCTTGGGACTAGATCCCCAATTCATAGATAGTTTTCTGGCCACGAGGTCCATGGTAGAGGAAATGTACAGGGAGTTTAAGGAAGGTAAAGATGAAGATTCATCACACTCCAAAGAAAAAGGAGAAGAAGAATATCTCCTCCATGACCACTCAAAAGGCAAAGGGAAAGAAGAAAACTTTCTCACACTTCCTAATAGCCCTGAACATAAAAAGAAGACATCTTTGATTAAATTAGATGTTAAATTTGATTTACCCATATATGATGGAGAGTTGAATGTAGAGAAGCTGGATAATTGGATCAGACAAATTGATGTTTATTACAGAGTGCAAAGTATTGACTCAGACAAGAGTAAGATTCAGCTGGCCAGTCTATGCCTCGGAGGCACTGCCTTGGTATGGTGGGAAGGCAGGACACAAGCTAACATGAAGAAACATGGAAAGATTCTTTCTGTCTGGAGTGAATTTGTTTCTGCAATCAAAAAGCAGTTCTATCCACTAGCTTACATGCAGCAAGCCATGATGAGCTGGCAAACTCTTCACCAATTGAAAGGCAAAGTGTACAAAGTTACACCCAAGAATTTAGGAAAAGAGCTTTGATTCTAGGAATTTTATTAGACTCACCTGAGACTCTGCTGAAGTACATAGGTGGTCTACACAACTACATTAGGGACACTATCCTCATGTTTAATCCCACAAGTATAGATGAGGTATCTGTTCAAGCTACACATCTAGAAGCTAGAGGAAAGAATGGAAACCCAGAAGTTGGAGGATCATCCAAGCCCATTGCAAGCAAGAATAAGGAGAAAAGAAAACAGAAATGGAAAGAGAGGAAGGCCAACACTGCACAGAAAAGCAAGTCTTCATGCACTCACTGTAAGAAGGATGGGCATGATGATGAGCACTGTTGGATTCTGCATCCGGAGCTGAGACCTAAGAAGTTTGAGGGCAAGAAGAAGACGACTGCTGCATCTATTCAGAAAGATTTGGGGTCTGACTTAGGAGATGAAACAACCATTGCAGCCACAGGTATAAAAGGTAAAGATTCTGAAGCATCTACTAGTAATTATGCACAATCTATTAATGATGAAGAAAATGAGAGAAAATAACATGAGCTTTTCCATATTCGAGTTATTTCCAAGCATCAAAAGATTGATACTTTGTTTGATAATGGCTCACAAGTAAATTTAATTTCTGAATCAATTGTAAAGAAGTTGGGATTACTGACTACACCTCACAAGAAACCATACCCATTAGGTTGGTTAAGTGATAAAGCACAACTACAAGTGACTAGACAATGTAAATTTAAGTTTTCTTTTGGGTCAGCATTCGTAGATGAGGTTGAGTTAGATATAGTTCCTCTAGATATATGTGGAATTGTTTTAGGAAGTCCTTACTTGTATGATAGAAAAGCTATTTTCTATAAAGCTGAGAACAAGTATCTACTCGTTAAAGATGGAATCGAATACTTTGTAAGAGCTCATAAGCTCAAGAATAATTATACTCTCATAAACTCAGGGCAGATGAAACGAATTGTAAATTCATGCAAACAATTTTTACTGATGGTTGTAAAGGAAAAGAAACCTGATAAAACCAATGTATTTGAGGGCTGTTATGCTAAACAACAAGCTGATTTAGAAAAAGTTGTTTTAAAATATGATATCTTGTTTCAAGAACCTAAAGGTCTGCCACCCAAAAAGGAAATAGTGCATGATATTATTTTGCAGCAAGATGCTCCATTGCTTAACATTGGAATGTACAGGTTGTCCGCTTTAGAGAATGCAAAAATCAAGAAGCAGGTGTAGGAGTTGCTCGAGAAGGGGTTCATCAGACCTAGCACATCACCATGTGGGTCTCCAATCGTTTTGGTAAGAAAGAAAGATGGCTCGTGGAGAATGTGCATTGATTACCGAGCACTGAATAAGATAACAATCAAAAATCGTTATCCCCTTCCTCGCATAGATGATCTATTAGATCAATTGAAAGAAGCTGTTTATTTTTCCAAGTTAGACTTGCATAGTGGATATCATCAGGTCAGAGTTGCAGAACAAGATGCATGGAAGACTACTTTCAAAACAAAGCAGGGATTGTATGAGTGGCTGGTTATGCCTTTTGGCTTAACTAATGCTCCTGCTACTTTCATGAGAATAATGAATGATGTACTCAGACCTTTTCTTGATGATTTTGTTATTGTATATCTGGATGACATTCTTATATTTAGCAAAACGTGGGAAGAACATTTAAAGCATGTTAAGCAAACACTAGATGTTTTGAAAAGAGAAAAACTTTATGTTAAACTCTCAAAATGTGAATTTGGCAAAACATATTTGAATTATTTGGGTCATATAGTAGGGGGTGGTGAACTGAAGATAGATCCTTCTAAAGTTGCAGTCATTGTAAACTGGCCTAAACCCAAATATGCTACAGAAGTCAGAAGCTTCTTAGGAGCAACTGCAATATTGGAGAAAGTTCATTTCTAACTTTTCCTTAGTTGCAGCTCCCTTACATGCTTTAACAGGATTGAACAAGGTGTTTCAGTGGGGAGGCAAATAGCAGAAAGCCTTCGACACCTTGAAAGAAAAGATTAGTACAGCACCAGTACTAGCATTGCCTGATCTTCAAAGACCATTTGAGATCCAAATGGATGCCAGTGACTATGCCATGGGAGCAGTGTTGATACAACACGGTAAACCCATATGTTATCATTCTGAGACATTTAATTCTGCAGTAGTTAACTATCCCACATATGATAAAGAATTGTATGCATTAGTACAGAGTGTGAAAAAGTGGAAACATTACTTAATGGGCAAAGAGACAGCTATACATACTGATCATCAACCACTTCAATATCTACACTCCCAAATTAAGTTGCAGCAATCAAGACACTATAGATGGATGGGTTTTCTACAACAGTTTCATTTAGTCATCAGATATAAAAAGGGCATACACGATAAAGTTGCAGATATGTTATCCAGACCGATTATGAATGCATCCACTATACTTAACCATAATTCAGTACTGCATGAGAGCTACATTGAACAATATGCTCAAGATATAGATTTTAAAGATGTATCTGCAACTTTAAGTCAAGGGAAACGAGTAGAAGAATTGGATTATCATGTTAAGGACCGACTCTTGTATCATTGTGGGAAGCTATGCATTCCACAAACTGAAAGAGTAAAGATAATTCGAGAAGCACACACTTCTCTAATATCAGGTCACTTTGGGGTAAGTAAAATGGTTGCACAACTGCAAAGATTTTGTTATTGGCAAAAAATGAATGAGACAGTTTCTAGATATGTAAGAGGGTGTACCATGTGTGCTAAAAGCAAGCCCAATGATAGAAAACTAGGCTTGTACACTCCACTACCAGTTCCTTCTCATCCTTTGGAAAGTATTTCCATGGACTTTGTTGGAGGACTGCCTAAATCTAGGAAAGGTCATCACTATTTATATGTTGTTGTGGATAGATTCAGCAAAATGTGTATTTTGATACCTTGTAATAAACAGATTACAACTGAACAAACTGCAAAGTTGTTCTTTCAGCATGTATGGGTTCATTTTGGATTACCCACTTCCATTGTATCTGATCGAGACACTTGATTTGTTGGGAAGTTTTGGTCGAGTCTGTGGGCACTGATGGACACCAAACTGAATAAAAGCACAACCTTTCATCCACAGACAGATGGCCAGACAGAAGTAGTCAACATGATAGTGATCCAATTGCTCAGAGGCTATTGCAGCAAGCATCCCCAACTTTGGGATGAACATTTGTGTTATGTGCAACATGCTTACAACCGAGCAAAACATTCTTCTACACAGAGATCTCCTTTTGATACCTGTTTTGGTTTCACACCAAGGTCTCCCTTGGATTTTGTCTTTGGTAAAGACATAGTAGTTGATGGACACAGTGATGTGGACAAGGCAACTAAGTTCATTGAACAAATCCAAGAGATTCACCAGGTAGTACAGGAACAACCGGAAAAGAGCCAAGCCAAATACAAGGCAAGGCATGACAAGCATCGGATGGAGCATAGTTTCCAAGTTGGTGATCAAGTCTGGTTGTATATAAGGAAAGACAGAATGCAAGGTGAAGGTAAAAAGCTAAAGCCAATAAGGTATGGACCTTTCAGGATACTCGAGAAAATTGGTGAGAATGCTTTTCGCCTTGATTTACCAGCTTACATGCACATCTACTCAGTCGTTAATGCAGACAGCTTGAGATTATTTGAACCTTCATTAATTGAAGATTCCGAAGAGCGGAGCCAATTGCCTTCTATTGATGATCTGTTACCTGAATATCTCAATGAATTGCAGGAAGACACAGTTCTGGACAGGAAGGTGAGGACGACACGCAGGGGAGATGTTGAGTACCTCAGGATTGGACTCAAGGGTTCAAAGCCAAGCAGTGCAAAATGGATAGAGATTGGACAAGTGAGACATCTATACCCGCACTTGGTCGAGATGCTTGAAAACCAACTTTTGGTGGTCCAAAAGTTTTTTTAGTGGGAAGGTCGTGATCTGAATTGGATCCTTAAACATTTCCATGACTGTTTCAAATTATGTCAGGCTTCAAAATCTTATGAATGACGAGCTTATCAGAGATGACCTCTGGACAATGGCAATTTGTGGCTAGCATGGAACAACGAGGACCCTCGGTCAAAGCGCGCTGACCATTGGCCCATGGAGACCGCGCATGGACGCAAATTGGCAATCGGAAGCCCAGATCCAAAAACAAAGGCAGTTTCTGATACGCGATTAGTGCTAATTGCATATCGCAGGGCAAAACTCTCAGTGAAGGAAAGCCCCAAGCGCTCGGTCATGAGGAAAATAGGAAATCGTCAGAAGGCAGGTCCCGCGCCCAAAACCGGCAGGATATCGCGTGCACTTTGAGTGGTAAGCAGGTTTGGCAGAGTTCAGCGCGATGCCACACACTGGGTGACACGCGTCCAGCGGATGTGAGAGAAAACCGTGTACATCGCGTGAGTAATGGTCGAGCAACTTCCTCGCGCGATAAAGACGGAGACCGTAGGATTTGGAGGCTCCAAATCAACGGCGGAGAATCAACCCGATGGAAGACCGGATTTGACGGGGAAATAGACTAACGTACATGAGATTTGAGGTCCGACATGATTGATGAGTTGGCAGCGGAACAGTTTCGCGGGCAATCTTGGAGGAACGGAAATAACGACTGTTCAAAGAGAACTGACACTCAGTTCGTGAGGAAACAGGTGGCCACCTCTTTGTGAAGCGTTACACAGCGATGATGACGCAGAGCAGGGGAATTCCAGTGGACAGAGGCAGGCGATCCAGAGAGCCGGGAAGTGGAAACGAACAGTCAGGGAGCAGATTGGCTTTAAGCCACGAACAGACAAAGAGCAGGGGGAACAAAAGTAGAGAGAAAAAAGTGAATTGCAGAGAACAGAGAAGCTGAGCTGACCTGCAGAGCAAAGGCAGCATCAAGCAGACAGAACAGAGAGAGTCCGAGAGTCTGTGAACTCCAGAGAAGGCTTGAGAGGTTCAAGCAACTCCTCTGTGTAGACCTGTCAAATATTGAGCACCAAATTGGACTCATATCACTGAGACCAGTTGAGGTCGAGATTCAGTAAGGGGAGTCTGTGTACTCTAGAGACTTGGGGGATCCAAGTACAATCCTATTGATCATTCTCTATTAAGTGAGACTCAAATTGAGCTCCTTATTGTAAAATCTCTGCTTTAAGACACAATAGAAAAGGCCACCACTGAAGGCTAGACCAGGAGATGTAGCCTAGGAGGATTGGGTGAACTCCTTATTAAATTTGTTGTGTTTTGTATTTGCTTACTGTGTTTCTCTTACTGTTCCAAGTGCTTGTGTATTTCGCAATCTTATCAATCCGTTGCTTAAAATAACACAGGCACACCCCAGCGCATGGGTCTGTAATAGTGTTGTGAAAATCACGATAAAATCGCAATAAAATGAAAAAATCGCGATTTTTTCTCTCTGCCGATAAAATCGCGATAAATAAACGAAAAAATCGCCGGTATTTTTTTTTGCCGATTTTTATTGAAAAAATCGTGATTTTATGAAAAAATCGCGATAAAAACGAAAAAATCGCGATTATTTAAGAAAAAATCGCCGAGGGTCGCAACAACATGGTTTTATAACGTTTTTTTGGATTTTTCATGTGCTCATTTGGACAGTCGAGCGCGGAGGGAGGAGGAGCTCTTGGAGACCAAGCTAAAGAGGGTTTTTAGCCAAATCTAAATGCTTAGAGGAGAAAATCAAGAGGAGACCACCGATTTCTCCATACAAACGGTGTGAGGATTAATTTTTTTTTTTTGTTTTCATTGTTTAAAAACATTGTTTTTGTATGTTTTTCATTGTTTTTGGTTGGGAAACTTGGTATGGGCACCATTTTTCTTTTGTTTTCATTGTTTTTAAATATTTTTTTGTATTTCTTCATTGTTTTGGGTTGGGTAACTTGGTATGACTATGGGAACCAATTTTTTTTTGTTTTCATTTTTTTAAAACATTGTTTATGTTTTTTTCATTGTTTTTTCCATTTGGTTGGGTAACTTGGGTTCGGAATGGTTGGGTAATTTGTGTTTGAAACTTTGAACTTTGGAATGGTTGTTTTAGGTTGGGTTACGGGTAACTTGGATTTTCATTGTACAATCATCAATGTAAAAATTAAAAATTAAAATACTAAATTGTAATTTGTAAATTTGTAACTTGTAATTTTGTAAATGCTAAATTGTAATCCTAATCCTTATTTTCCCATAGGTTTACAATTGCACCAAAACACCATTCAAGACTTCAAGTTTGCAACTTCAAAGTTCAAAAACAGACATGCCAAGGAAATTGGATCCTTTATAGGAATATGGTGTACCTGATGCTCCGAATGATAGAGTAAACTTGAGTTGCAAGTTATGTGGCCACCCTATGTCCGAGGGGGTGTACAGGTTGAAGTTTCACCTTGCAAAAATCCTTGGACATGATGTGGAGCCTTGTACAAATACAACTCCTGAACTTATCCAAAGAGCCATGAGAGCATTGGAAACTTTAGAGCAGAATAGAGAGGCCAAAGAAGAACTCAAAAGGCAACTAAAAAGGTCAGCTGAAGGAAGTGGGCCAAGTGGCACTGGTTTTACTGCGGCATCAGCCAATCCAGTAGCTGCATCATCATTTTTTATTCCTCGAACCACACCTGGTTCACAACCATCTATCGGTTCAATGCTAAAAAGAACTGAGAAAGAACAAGCTGACAAGTTGCTGGCAAAATTTCTCCTCTGGAGTGATATTCCTTTCAGCATTGTAAGGAATAATCCATTTTTCCAGCCTACTGTTGATGCTATTGCCAGTGTTGGCCCAGGGTACAAAATCCCTTCTTATCATGATTTCAGAGGCCGGATTCTTCAAAATGAAAAGCATGACTGCACCCAAAGATTGGAGGATTTTAGGGCATCATGAGCACAAACAAGATGCACTGTTATGTCAGATGGTTGGACTGACCAAAAGGGGAGAACCCTTATAAACTTCTTGGTTAGTTGTCCCAAGGGGACTATGTTTATCAACTCTGTTGATGCATCTGCACAAATCAAAGATGCAAGAACTTTATGTGATTTGCTGGATGTGTTTATTTTGGAGGTGGGTGAACAACATGTTGCCCAAGTCATAACGGACAATGCTGCAAATTATGTTGCTGCTGGTAGGATGCTTATGGACAGGCATCCTACTTTATTTTGGACACCTTGTGTTGCCCATTGTATTGATTTGATGTTAGAGGACATAGAGAAAATTCCCTTTGTCAAAGATATTGTTGACTCATCAAAAAGAATTACAAAATTTATATATAATCATACATCTGTGCTTAACTTGATGAGAAGATTCACCAACAACAAAGAGTTGGTGCGCCCCGCCATTACATGGTTTGCCACCAGTTTCAAATCTCTTCAATCCCTCTTGATTTCTATGTGGGATGTGAAGAGAATGTTTCTTTTAGAGGAGTGGCGTGCTTTGCCAATGAGCTGCAAACCAGAAGGAGAGGCCGTATGCAGACTAGTTTCATACCAGGAAGACTTTTGGGCGGGAGTGCAGGAGGTGTGCGCCGTTACTGAACCTTTGGTAAAGGTTCTTTGGTTGGTTGATGGTGAGAAGCCCGCAATGGGCTATTTGTATGAAGCCATGGACAGGGCCAAAGAAGCCATTCGGGCCTACTATGATGATAAGGGAGATGATGGGTTTCAGAAACAACTCCTTCTATGGGGAGTGATTGATGAGCGATGGAAAAACACACTCCATCGTCCCATTCATGTTGCTGGGCTTTTCCTGAACCCTGCATTTTCTTATGCATGTGGGTTTGATTTTGATACTGAGATCATGGATGGATTCTTATCGTGTGTCCAAAAGATGGTGCGATCTCCAGAACAACGTATAGAGATCTCTAAACAAATTGAGACATATAGGATGGCAGGTGGCACATTTGGCTTTGAGATGGCTATCACTGATAGGACGATTAAAATGCTAGGTATTTTTTAGTTTGTAACTTTGTTTCAAATTTCATTGTCTCTTCAAATTCCATTTTTTTCTTATGTTTATTTAAAATTTTATTTGTAATTTTGTTGTATATGCATGGTGGAAAATGTATGGTGGTAGGGTACCCCTTCTGCAAAAGCTTGCCATTCGCATCCTCAGCCAAACATGCAGCTCCTCAGGATGTGAGCGCAACTGGAGTGTATTTGAAAAAATACACAGCAAGAAGCGCAACAGGTTAACACTTAAACTTTTAAAATATTGCAAATTTCCAAATAAATTTTTGAATTCATTAAACAATATTTTTTTATAATTATTAATTTTTATTTCATGATCTTTGTACAGGTTGGAGTCCTAGCGACTTAATGACATGGTCTACGTCTACTACAATATTCGATTGTGGGTGAGTCAACTTGAGAGGACACCTGATGTGGATGCCATCTCATTGGATGGGATTGACACCACTGCTGCATGGAGGGTTGAGGCCGAGAAGCCTCTCAGGGATTCTGCTGATGATTGGTTAGTGCAGGATGTAGTGGAGGGGGAGGAGGAGGAGGAGCAGGTGGAGGAGGAGGAGGAGGAGGAGGAGGAACAGGAGGAGGAGGTGACACCGCCTGCCCGGGCTACCACTGCCACCAGTGGAGGACGTGGTCTACCTCCTATAGCTCCTACTTCTAGTTCTTCAGCTTCTAGAGCACATCAGACTCCACTGCCATCTCCACCAGCACGGGCGCCAACATCTACATCTAGAGGGAAAGGGAAAGCTATGGCATTTTCTCGCAAGAGGGGCAGAGGAAATCAATAGGATTCGACTTTCATTTTATTGTATATGACATTATGACATGATGAGATACATTATCATATTTTTTGTTGATATTTTGAGGCTGAGTTGGGACTCAGGAGTCAGGACTTACTATTCAGGACATGATTCAATGTTATGTGTGATTTTAGCGCTAGAAATGATATTAAACATCTTATATATCAGTTTTTTTTATCATATTTATGTGTCAATGTATTTATTTTATGTTGTAGATGGTTTAGATATTAAAAAAATTGAAAAAAAATGAATATTTTTGTACCAAACGATGTTTTCCCAATTTTTTCCTGATAATTCCAATTTTTTCCGATTTTTCCCCCTGCGCCGATTTAATCCCGTTAATGATTAATGCAACATTGGTATGTAATACCTTCATTAATTAATTGAGATCATTCACGAGTGATTTCAGATCAAGAATGGAGCAGCTTTGAAACAAGCATCTACTCCAAGAAGGATTCAACTCCCTTCGATGAATTGTGGGTGCAGTGCATATTGGAAGAATCTAGGATCAAGGTCAAGGATGATATTGGATCAGATGAGCAATTTCAAGCCTTTCTAGCGTGAGTCAAGAAGCTGAAGAAGGGGAAAGACATGCCCAAAGTGCAATGTTTTGGATGCAATGAATTTGGACACTTTAAGAGGGACTGTCCAAACAAGCAGAACAATAAGAGAAAGGAAAGGAGTGAAGCTCATGTAGTCGAAGTAGTGGGAGAACCTGAGAAGAAGGCAAAGAAGGAAGAAGTGAAGGATCTTTACTACTGAAGAAGGTTCACTGACTGTCAGGTTCTATGAGAAGATTAATATTTCTTTTAGGATAGCATGGTTTGCATAGCGTCATAAAAAGAAGAATATGATAGTAGCATGATTAAGGTTCTTTGTAGAAATCATGTAGATAGATAGATAGACCATTTTGCATATTGTTCATCCAGACATTGTCTAACATTATGTTAGAGGTAGTTATCTTGCTTAGGTGGATCATCATGATCTTGGAAGAATCATCATTATGGAGGGTTCTTGGGAAAGGCACTATGACAAAGTATATATTCCAGTTAATGTGGAAGTAATACTGGTAAAGGGATGAAGGAATGCAATGGGTTAGGATGAAGGCTCTTTGTGAGATATATAGATTGCTAGATGATTAGGTGAAAGCATAGGAATGCATGTTGGATGTTAAAACTTTGGATAAGATTCATATGTGTAAAATCTTGTGGAAAGAAAGTTGGGTCATATGGATATGATGCTTGAAAAGAATATGATTTGACTTACTTAAGGATGTATAAAAGATTAAGACTTTCTCTAGAATATGTGAGTAATGATTAACATCCGTATAGTCTTCAGAAGAAAAGTACTAACTTGGTAATCAAATTCGATCTTTGGGCACTCTGATGCCTGAAGGAAGTTTCAAGTGGAGATGATCAATGAGTATGTTGATGAGAAGGTCATCATGGTAAGGTAAGTCTAATTTGGTTATGATTTGGTTATCTGGTTAACATATTGGTAAGGTAAGTCTAATTTGTTTATGATTTGGTTATCTGGTTAACATATTGGTAAGTTAAGTCTAATTTGTTTATGATTTGGTTATCTGGTTAACATATTATTTTGGCTACCTAGTAGAATGTTGCAGGGATACATGATGAGAGTTGAGGCAAGTTCAACTGTATGAATGAAAATGTATGAGGATTACTGAGGGAAGTTCAATATTTGGTACCTGGCAACTATGAAGCCAAGATGTGGAAATCTTGGGATTAAAAGGTAGCAGTGTAAGAGATAACCTGAAGGTCAAAGAAAGATCACTTTCAAGAAGAAGCTATGATCAACTTGAAATTTGGAAGGAGTCAATGTAATGCCTTCATATTGAAGAAGAAAGTGATGAGCAAGAAGATTGGCTTGGAACCTGTCACAAGATTAAAGAGAGAAGGTGGCTCCATGATACCCTGAAAGAAAGAAAGCTCGATGATACAGAGGAAAGAGGGAGCTGAGCAACTATGGAGAAATGGTAGCATTTACTCTTATGAAGACACGCTGCAAGGCTTGTGATGGTGACTTCCCAAATGGAAAGGAAGTTGGAAATCTTCTCTGGATTTAAGAGGGAGCAAAGGAGTCTCCTTGAATAGGAGCAAGGTTCTATTCTCAAGATTAAGGGAGAATAGGGATGTCCTCTTGGTTTGAGAGGGAGTGATGTTGGACATCACATGTGCATTCTCCTCTTCAAGTGATGAAGAGAGAATGACGAAGGATTGGATAAGCATCTGTGGTTTCCTTGAGGATATAGCATCTAAGAAATGAAAGGTACTGACACTTTTGAGCATGGGACAAATATCCAAGAGAAGAGTGGTCGAAGAGGACCGATATTCTTTGAGGACTTAGGATTGGAGATCCAAGATAAGAATAGTCCTAAAAGGACATACCTTGTAGACATTCGAATGGGGTATGTACCTTGTAGAGGTAGTGCAGTATCACATGTAAAGCCTCTTAGCATAATGCTCTTGATTAAAGTAGAGCTTACAAAAGATTCTTCGGCGCAGATCACATGAAACATCATTTGTCGACGCGTTTCGAACCAACCAGTGTGGTTCATCGTCAGGACAAGTTGAAGAAACAGATCCAGCTTAGCAAGTTAAATAGACAGAGCAGAGCCTCCACCGGCTAAAGAGACCAACAGCTACTTTTGACTAGGTACCTAGGTCAAAACCCTTTTTAATAATTAAAGGGAAAAAATTACCCTAGGGGAACCAAAAAATATAATTTAATGATAATAGTTAGTTAAAAATATTAAAAAATATAATTAAAATATTAATTCATGATACTAGTTAGTTAAAATAAATAGTTAAAAAATTATATTTAAGGAAAAAAATTTTTACTAGGGGGACCAATCCCTTAAACCCCCTAGTAAATTTTTTTTTCCTTAAATATAATTTTTTAACTATTTATTTTAACTAACTAGTATCATGAATTAATACTTTAATTATATTTTTTAATATTTTTAACTAACTATTATCATTAAATTATATTTTTTGGTTCCCCTAGGGTAATTTTTTCCCTTTAATTATTAAAAAGGGTTTTGACCTAGGTACCTAGTCAAAAGTAGCTGTTGGTCTCTTTAGCCGGTGGAGGCTCTGCTCTGTCTATTTAACTTGCTAAGCTGGATCTGTTTCTTCAACTTGTCCTGACGATGAACCACACTGGTTGGTTCGAAACGCGTCGACAAATGATGTTTCATGTGATCTGCGCCGAAGAATCTTTTGTAAACTTGATATGGATCACGGAAGCCTAAACTCTACTAAAGTAGAGCTTGTCTAGTTAGGCCTTAGGGCCAGTGTTGGTCATGATGATGATGCTTACAATATGGCTTATCAATCCGATTCTTCTTGTGAGAACTCTTCAATTTGAGATATGATGTTGTACTAGTTGTACTATTATGAATACCTCCTTAGTTAAGAGGGAGTGTTGAGAAATGTAACTAGTTTCGATCTTCATAATTGTTGTACTCATTTCGATATGTATCCTATATAACAAACAAGAAAAGAAAAGAAAAGTTATTATTATTAAAGCATGGGTTTCATGCTCATTATTGGTGGCCTTTTAGATAAAAGTATGTTCTTCGTGCTTCTAGGGTTTGTTAGGTCTTAGGATTTATTGTCTTGAGTTAAAGGATTCAACATCATGTTTATAAGATCCTTCTGGGCAAAAATATATTTGTAAAAATAATTATTTTCGAGTCTAGAAAGTCCTGGAAGCTCCAAAGTACTAGTTGGCCCTAGGATCAAGAAGTTGTTCTAAAGGAGGGAATTCAACCCCTTGAGAAGGCTATATAAAGGAGTAGTTCGACCTCTTTTGGAATCACTCACTCACACAAGTTTGATCTATCAAGAAAGGGTTCGATTTGAAGCTGGGAGAAGCAGAAAAGAAGAGCGAAGGTCTTGGAGAAGGAAGAAGGATGAAATATCTTGTTTCTGGGCTCTATCTCTCTCTCATACATGCAAAGATCTAGGGTTTCTGGTGCTGTAGAAGGAGGCCAAAATTGCAGGTCCGAGTTGTAGTAGGACAAAGTGAAAAATCTTGTAGCTGGAAGGGAGGAAACCCTATATTGACCTTGTTGACCTTGGGAGAGTTGTCTTTCTCTAGGAAGGTCTAAGGAGGAGGTTGGATTAGGGTTTCCAAAGAAGTTGCAAGGAGGAATTTGCAGAGTCAAAGTTGTTGGACGAGTTGCATAATTGAAGCTGGCAGGTCGAAGTTGGTTGATTAGAGTCGAAGGACTTGTTAGAGGGATGACTTGGTACTTGGAGGAGGACATGGTCTAGGATTTGGGGCTTTGTATCTCATTTAAAGCAGATTCTAAGAAGAGAAGAGTTTCCGGGTTTTGCCCTAGCCGAGAGCCTAATATCTATGTCCTCTATTGTTTCTATTGCCATTCTTGATATTGTTTGATGATAAGATCTAACTAAAGAACATAAAGAAGATAAATAAGATTCACATGCAAGTATCAACGTTAAGGAAAATAAGTGTAATAAACTACCATTATTGATTTTTCAACACAAGTAAGGCCTCTCTAGCTGGGATGTCTCAGAAACTTGTGTTTGCTTTGTAGTTCTTTTGTTATGTATTCTTTTCTGAACTCTTTATTATGAATATATATTTTTATGTAATATATTGAAGCACATTATGTTTATTTTTGAACTGATTTTATTAGCCTAGAGAGCATAGTGTTGCTAATTATCCAAGTTTGATAACAAATCAAAACTAGAAAGATTATTAGGCACATTTATTTCTTAGATTTGATGACGTTATCATATCATTGAGAGAATTCTAGTGCCTTCTATTTAATAGTTACCAAAGAGATATGTCAAATTCGATTGTTTCCTTTATTCTTATAATATTATGTTTTGTTTGGATGAGTGTTGGTTAAAGTCTGTTGCTCTTTATTTTAGTATGTTTTCAATTGGACAGTTTATAAATTTGTTGGAGGTGCATTTTTTTGGTAATTTGACAAGTAGCATCTACAAAATTTCTCTTAATGTGTTTTATTCACTTTCAAATTGTTCTTGTTTGTACTATGGGGTTGTACTTGGTTGCCAATTTTTTATGGGTTTGCAGACAATCTCCTTATTAGTTTGTCTGGGTAAATTTATGATATTTTAATTGAAATTTTTTTGGCAAGGGGCCTAATAAGCTATGTCGTTCTATATTGGCGATGTGATCATTTTTATGTCCTGAAGTTTGTGTTCTTTTAAATTGTATCATGATTCAGAACTGCATCACAAACTAGTCCATGGTTTATTTGTCTTGCAGGAAGTCAATGGTTCAAAGCTAGTCTATTTAGATAATGCTGCAACATCACAGAAACCACAATTTGTTATAGATGCAGTAAGAGAATATTATGAGGCCTATAATTCAAATGTGCATCGTGGAATTCATTTTTTAAGGTGAAAAGCAAATTCTTGACTTTGTTATATACTGAGTTATTTTTTGTTTGCTGCTTAAGTTTTTAGTCTGCTTTCAGCATTTAAGCCTTTAAGGAGATTACACAGGTTGCATCTTTGTCCTTGTTCTTTGTTATACTTTCATTTATATGATTTTTGCATTCTCAAAATAAATATTTCTTAACGTAATGCATGCTTAGCATTCTTAACTTATTTATAACGTAAAATAATCTCACGATCTCATTGATCTTATTGCTACAATTTATTTATACATGTTATGCTTAATGCGTATAGTAACTAAATTACTGTAGAAGTTTTATCATCATGATCTAATGTATAAATGAGTATATGTAAGGCAAAAGAACCTTTGAATTAGTGGATTTCTATTAAATCCTATCGGTGATTGTGCAATGTATGTATCATAAGGTTGAAGGATAAATATGTGTAGGTGAGCTCAGTTTTAGTTTGTTGGTCAAAGATAAGATGTTACTTTGACCATCATTAGGAATGTGGAGTTCGTGGAATAAACCCATCCATGTAACATCCTTGGTGATGTGAAACTATATAGTAAAAAGATGGATGTGTGCAACTTTCTTTGGGAAATTTAAAAATTATTGAATAATTCAATGTCAATTTCCCTCTTTCAAAACTAAAACATAAGTAAATATGTGTCATCTAATCTGAATGCCTCCTAAATTAAAATAGTTGTTGTTGTTTTTTTTTAAAAAAAAAATGAGGAAAACCTTGCTGGGAAACCCAAGGAATGCTTCTCACATTTGTGGATTGCATCCCTAGTAAACCTGTTGGTGTAGACTAGTGCACTTCAACCAAGGGTATTTGAACTTCGAACTTGCTGGCACACAATGAGCCAAATGTCCAACAACATTGGCAACAACTTTGATTAACCTAACCCCTTGTGATAGTTTCCTACTACTGATAACTGTACTCTTTTTCTTTTTGTTTTATATATATATATATATATATATATATAAACAATGAATAATTAATTAATAATTAGTGTTGAAGAGTCATGTCTTCAAGGACATGACCATTCGTGAATGGGTACCTACCTAGGTATATAATTGGGACCCTCAGTTGTAATCAAATCATCTCATATCTTCTTGTACGTATTGTTGATGTTCTATCTACAATTACTGTCAATGATGATAAGACATTGAAGTAATTGTTGCAAGCATAGAACATACCATAAAAATTAACATGGTATCAGAGCTTTGGTGGAGAAAGGCCTCAACGGAGTGTTAAATTTTTGGGGTTGTTACAATCTTTACATACAACATATTTAATTTTTACTCCTACCTAAAGAATGCAAAGAATTCCATAAATTATGGTGGGCAGTAATTCCTGGTAAATATGTCTAATTATTGAAATATAAAGAATGCAAAGAATTCCATAAATTATGGTGGGCAGTAATTCCTGGTAAATATGTCTAATTACCGAAATATAAAGAATGCAAAGAATTCCATGAATTATGGTGGGCAGTAACTACTGGTAAATATGTCTAATTACCAAAATATAAAGTATGTATATGCTAATAGTAATTTTTGTTTGAACGCTCTTGAAGACTATATCTGTCAATATGGAATAAGGCATAATTGAAAGTCTATGATTCAAGCATATGTCTTTTGAAGTCATTTTGCTCAAATAAGATTGGTTAAGACCCTCTTTCATAAACCTTAAGTGGCATTGGCAATAAAGAGGTGACAAGATTGAAGAGCTTTCAACTTGACATATTGCTTGGTTCCTAGCTTGATAAAGGTTTCCATGCATAACATACTATAATGTGAGAACTAAGTTTAAAGATCGATGACTTCTCAAATCATTGGAATGAGAGCTATGCATCATCACTACAATCTTGTTTGAAGTATTCTTAGATAATCTCTTATCATCATAAGAGAAGCTCTGTCAGAAGTCTAAAGACTTGCATCATAATATTTTGATATACCAAAGGTCTGTGTCAAATACTTGAAAAATGAAAATACATTAGAGGACTGTGTCAATGATCTACAAATTGTATGCAGTTATAAATAAATCCTTTAAGAACCCTTCAAGGATAGTTGTTGATGTGTAGCATATTAACCATCATTGTATATGGTATGGGTAGCCCGTGTGAGTGTAAAAAGAAATGACAGTTCTTGTATTCCTCTCTATTGAAATCGCAGAAGTATAAGTATACTGTGTAACTAGGGTTGTTATTTGAACCTCTGTATGAATGGGTTGTCTAATATGGAAAAGAAGAATGTGACTGTTGCAAGGACCAAGGATGTCTGGATTACTGCAGTATGCAGACTTTGTAGACCTCCTTACACTAAAACTTATAGTCATTAACGTGCTCAAAAGTTACAG
Source organism: Pinus tabuliformis (assembly GCA_031772625.1). Classification (NCBI taxonomy): domain Eukaryota; kingdom Viridiplantae; phylum Streptophyta; class Pinopsida; order Pinales; family Pinaceae; genus Pinus; species Pinus tabuliformis. Next base: position 880,176,846 of record CM062814.1, read on the forward strand.
TATGGCCTGGATAGTTGACTGGATCACTATGTTACCGTTAGCTGATGAACTGAGATAGTGTATACAGTGTGATCCTGCATTGACTAGAACAACAGTATACAAGAGAGATGAATTGGTTCAAATTTTCATTGAGAAGGATGTATTTGAAGTCTCCCTGATTGATGAAGAGGCTTCAGAGGGAAGATAAGATCCTTGCATGAATTGTTGATGTTTATAATTAAGAAGCACATACTATGAAGCTACCTTTGGGTCTTGAAGAAGATGAGTAGGAATCATGGTTACAAATTGAAGTAGGTATCCTGAACCTGATCTGATGAACATCTGATGGAGTAAAGGTATGTCTATGACATTTGGTTCTATGAGCAGTTTATCTTTGGCAGGAATGTTTTATCTCATTAGTCTCAGAGGGAGTTGTCTATTGAACCCTCCCAGTAATTATAGCAAAGGACTTCCCTATGGAAGTAAACTGTCAGAAGCATGGCATGCTGGTTGGTAATTCTTCAGGTTATTAGATCCCATGATGAGCAGGTTGCTAGGTGGATCCTTTGTATTACAACATGCACCTTAAACCAGAGAGAGTCTGGTTGTATGAAAGAAAATTGTGCAGAATAGGCACTGGGGCACCTTCATGAATTAGACAAGCTTAGGCTTGTGGTCTCCTTGAGTGAGAGGGAGTAAGGTTAGTTAAATATTTTCTTTAACATGATTTTTGATTTGGTATCCTGGATGTACAAGAAACAAAGGATTGCTAAAATCACTGCTGCTAGAATGGCTAGCTGTAAGACAGTGTGTTTTGAAGAAGCTCTTTAGTGAGTTGTGTGCCATCATCTATATGCTATTGGGAGGAGCAATGAGGCTCCCATGGATGGATGGTCAGGTTGCTGATATCCTCACAAAGCCTTTGGGAAGGCAAAATTCTTAGCCTTTAGAGAGCAACATTCCCTATATGGAGGGATCTTGATTGGGTTAAACATTGAGCTCTGGGAGCTCCTGGGGGCGTAGGGTACTTCTTGGAGTTATATGAGCACATGGTGAGTGGTTCATCTTCCCCTATGGATGTAGCCTGTGGACACAAGGTGAGTGGTTCACCTTCCCTTGTGGAGTACATACCCCAGTATGTGAACATAAGGTGATGTTAAAATTTGGGTCCCAGAAAACAAGTGGTTCCCTAAGGCTCTGATCTTTGGCCTAGGGAAAAGTGTCCAAATTTATTTTTAACTTTTCTCCTAAAGTGACTTTATAAGTGGTAAAGTCAATTTAATTTAAAAGTGACTTTATAAGTGGCAAAGTTACATTCCAATTTAAAAGTGACTTTATAAGTGGTAAAGTTACATTCTAATTTAAAGGTGACTTTATTAAAGTGAATGAAGAATTAGAAAGTGACAAAGTGACTATGGAAATAAAAAGCTAAGTGGGTCTTTATTTAAGTGGGTGAGTTAAAAAATAGAAAGTGAGAATTAAATGCACATTTATTCTCATCCCTAGATCTAAATGAATCTCAGCCATTAGATCTTAGGGTAACCCAAAAGGTCATTTAGAGAATAAAAGGAGAAGAGAAGAGGAAAAGATCAATTCATTCTTTCATGAGCATTTGAGAGAAAGAGAAGAGAGAGCAAGGAGAAAATTTCTGAGTAGTGAGGAAGTGAAGGAGAGCAGCAAGAAGACATTTCAGCAAATCTGGGCAGCAACATTTATTGGCACGCATCCCAAGGAAAACCATATAGCAGGAGAAAGGCACAGAAATCGAGGAAGAGGGACAACAAGTTCTGGGCACATTTTTCGACGCTGACCGTACAACATTTAATGCTGTTTTATTGCTGTAAAAATTTCTGATTTGGCTGTTTGCTGATTGACACGATTTTTGAAGTGGAGTTCAAGCACGGAAATCGAGATAATTTGTAATTTGTGGTTGCTGAATCTTTTTTTGTATATTTTAGTCTCTGTAAAAGCATTTTTAGAAATAAAGAAGAGCTCTCAAACTAGTTTTCCCCAAGAGTTGTAGGGGGGTTTTTCCAGAGTCACATTGACCAAAAATCACTATGTTATTTTCTGTGTGTGGCTGTCATAATTTTGCTGTGTTTTATTTCTGCAATTTCAGTGGTTGTGAAATCTCTAAATTTGTGTTTTCAGAAAAATATTATCATTTCCAGATTTTAGAATTTTTATCATGCTTGGATTTAAAACTAAATGCATGGAGTGATAAGGAAAACTGATAACTGGAGTGGGGGTTGAAAGTTCTTCATGGTATCAGAGCTTGGTTGGCTGAAAAGTGCAGTTTGGAACAGCAAAGTGAAAATTACACCAAGCTGATTTTTACATAGAAAACAGAAACCTTTACCACAGATTTGAAAATTTCAGTTTGATAGGACAATGAAACATGTCTTTGGGTTTGAGAGTTGAAGACAGGTGGGATGGGCAGAACAATTACAGTGCATGGAATGAGAGAATCCAGAGCATCTTTGAGGAAGCAGAAATCTGGGGCATTATGGTAAATACCACACAGAACCCAGTAGTAGTACTTGCTGACCCTGTACAGTTGACAGAGTTTAACCAAAATAATGCTAAGGCAGAAAGATTGATTCTGGAAGGAATCAAAGACCATGTCATTCCTCATGTGAGAGGAAAGACTTATGCACATGAGATGTGGACAACCTTGACCAGTCTTTACCAGAGCTCAAATGAAAACAGAAAAATGGTCCTAAAGGAGAAACTGAAGGCCATTAAAATGGTTGACACTGACAGTGCTACAACATAACTCACAAAGATCACTTCAGTGAGAGATGAGTTGGCAGTCGTAGGTGAGATCATTGCACCCACTGAGTTGGTGAGAATTGCTTTGAATGGTCTTCCCAAGACTTGGGAGAATTTTGTGGATGGCATTGTTGCACGGGAAAACCTTCCTGATTGGGAGAGGTTGTGGGATGATTGCATTCAAAATGAGATAAGAAAGAACCATCTTGGGGTAGCCAAACAAGTGGAGGAGGATGACAATGTGGCATTGTTAGCAAGAGGCAAGAAGGGTAGAGCAAAGAAGCAAGCTTCCAACAGTGGAGGCAAAAGCAAAGGTAAAGGCAAGCAACAGAACAAGAAGAAGAACTATTCCAAAGTCAAATGTTGGAATTGTCAAAAGTTGGGACACTATGCTGTTGTGTGTCCGGAGAAGAAGAACAAGAAAGGGAAAGACAAACCCATGGCAGCTTCTGCAGAGATAGAGAGCTTCTCAGAGAGATTTGATCGGGAGTTTGGGTTCATAGCTTGTGAGGCCACTAGTGCAGGATCACCTGCCATACAAGTTCAAAGGGAGTGTGCCTTCCCCGCTACTAGTAGAGCATCTTCTAGCATTTGGTATGTTGACGGTGGCGCTTCCCGCCACATGACAGGAGTCAGAGAGTACTTCTCAAAGCTTTCAGAGGGTGATATTGATATGGAGCTAAGTTGCACGAAACGGGGAAACGGGGAAGCAAAACGAAACGCGGAAGCGAAACGAAACGCGACCTCCCCAAATTTTGGAAACGGGGAAACGCGATATATATATATATATATATATATATATATTAAAAACATTTAAAAATTATTAATATATATATGTGCAATCATAAAGCATTAATGATACATTTACTTAAACATTTTAACATTAAGATTAAATTTACATCACAATGATCACATTTACTCATGAGTCATCACATAATGAAAATAAAAATATAGGAACTGGAAAATCCAAAATCAGCCTTTATTTATATTAGTATATGAGGCTGCAAGTACAATAAAGACTATAAGGCTGCAAGAACTATAGAGACAAGTCACAAAAGACTAATCCTCATCATAACAATCCTCATCAAAAATAGAAGCAGCAGAATGCTCAAAACACCAGCCACTGAAACAACTGCCAATCTCCAAGAGAAACTCCTTGCTGAATAGTGTGATGAGAGAATGAGAGGCACTGCTCTTTTATAACTTTAGAAATGGTTTCTAGAACAGCTTAGAAACCCTAAAAAAATTTACAAACTAATTAGAATTTTTTTTTTTAAAAAACAAGTGATTTTTTGGAGGAAACGGGGCCCGTACGGCCTGGAAACGCGTTTCCGGCCGTACGGGCACGTTTCCATTTCGGGAAACGTGCTCGTACGGCCGGAAACACGTTTCCAGGCCGTACGGTACGCGGAAACGCGTTTCCGTTTCGTTTCCGTACGGAAACGGACCCTGTACCTGCGTTTCCTGCAACTTAGATATGGAGGTAGTACTTGGTGATGACAGCATTGTTAGAGCAGTGGGTGTGGGGACATTGACATTTGATAGGGGACCCAAACCTCCCTTGAAAGTGTTAGATGTTCTATATGTGCTTGGAATGAAGAAGAACCTGATATCCGTCTCAGCACTTGAGGATAGAGGGTATGATGTGTTGTTCAGGAGAGGGCAGGTGCTTATATATCCTAGGGGAACTCCAACTTCTTCAGCTTGAGAGATTGGTGTGTGCCATGCCAAGGTGTAGAAGTTCTCATTCCAGCGCCTGATGGCATTGAATAGCAGCACCTGAGACAGGACCGACAACAGATCTAGCAGTTCAGAGTTGTGTGAGATTTGGCACCGTAGGATGGGGCATATGTATCATGGTACATTGCGGGAGATCACCACTGGTGTGCCAGATTTCGGTTCTGATCACCTTGATGTATGCTGAGGATGTGCTATGGGGAAGTTTGCCATATCCCCTTTTCCCAGCAGTGACAACAGAGTGACTGGGATCGTTGACTTGATTCATACTGATGTGAGTGGTCGGATGTCTCATGTATCCTTGAGTGGCTATGAGTACTATGTTTTATTCATTGATGACCACTCCAGGAAGACCTGGATTTATTTCTTGAAGACCAAGAGTGAGGTTTTCAAGCGGTTTCAAGAGTTCAAAGCTCTTGTGGAGGCCCAGACAGGTAGGAAGATCGAGGTCCTCAAGTTGGACAATGGAGGGGAGTATACCCTTGGTGAGTTTGTTGATTTTTGTGCTGAGGCAAGCATTAGGAGGGAGTTCACAGTTCCATACTACCCCCGGTAGAATGGTGTTGCAGAGAGGAAGAACAGATCCATTGCAGGGGCTGCCAAAGTCATGCTTCATGATTAGGGGTTATCTTTATTTTTGTGGGCAGAAGCCTGCAACACTGCTGTGTACTTGCAGAACAGGAGTCCACATCGTGCCTTGGGGAATGTGACTCTGGAGGAGGCTTTCTCAGGGAAGAAGCTTGATGTTGGGCACTTTCGTAGCTTTGGGTGCCTTACATATTTCTGTCTCCAAGGAGAACAAGACCAAGCTAGAACCCACTGCAGACAAGGGCATCTTTGTGGGTTATAGCGAGACCTCGAAAGCTTATCGGATTTATATTCCTGCGCAGAGGAAAGTGGTTGTCAGGCAGGATGTGAAGTTCGAGGAGAGAGCTTTCAGGAGGTCATGGGAGTTAGATTATCTAGAGTCACCTGACCCTCAGGAGCAGTTGAGTCAGTCACATGGATCCAGTGGTTAGGGATCAGGAGGTACATCGATTACAGTGTTAGGTCCATCAGTGGGCAGTGGCTCTCAGAGTCAGGTGGGTGGTTCTTCGTGCAGCATGTAGGGTAGTCCACGGAGCAGTTCATAGGGTAGTCCACTAATGGACAGTTCGCACGGTACTTCAGCATCTATAAGGACAGATTCAGGCATGAGGTCAGTTGGCAGGCCTTCAGGAGTTCAGGCTTTTGATGATGATGAGGATTCTTTCACTTCGGTGGGAGAAATATGCTCAGGGAAGAGGAAGCCCAAGTGGCTTCAAGATACCTTGCACGAGGCCACATCAGTTGCTGGGCCAAAGGGACAGGTTAGAGAGAGTAAACCACTTGAGCGGTTTTGTAGTTACATGGCATTGGTAACAAGCATTGTTGACTTCGAGCCTTCTAGTTATGAGGAGGCAACCAACCAGCAGGTTTGGAGAGAGGCCATGATGGAGGAGTATTCTTCTATTATGAAGAACGATGTTTGGGAGGTAGTGCCGATGCCTGAAGGTAAATTCGTTGTTACTTCCAGATGGCTCTCAAGATAAAGCATGCTGCAGATGGTAGCATCGAGAAGTTCAAGGCTCGATTTGTGGCGAGAGGGTTCTCACAGGTAGAGGGAGTTTACTATGAGGAGACCTTCGCTCCTGTAGCTCGGTATACATCTGTTCGCTCCATTATATCGATTATAACAGAGATGGGTTGGAAGATCCACCAGATGGATGTGAAGACCGCATTCCTCAATGACTTCATTAAGGAGGAGGTTTATATTGAGTAGCTGCAGGGCTTTGAGGTGCATGGGAAGGAGTCCCATTTATGTAGATTGAAAAAGGCACTCTATGGCCTGAAGCAAGCTCCTAGAGCTTGGTACTCAAGGATTGATACATACTTGCAGCAGTTGGGTTTCACAAAGAGTGAGGTTGATCCGAACCTATACTTCATTGTGGTGCGTGAGGAGCCTCTCATTCTGGTGTTGTATGTTGATGACTTGATCATCACTGGTGCAGATAGATTCATTGAGGGCTGCAAGAGAGATCTTGCTTCAGAGTTTGAGATGAAGGATATCGGCTTGATGCATTATTTTCTGGGATTGGAGGTGTGGTAGGAGGAGGGGCATTTCTTCCTGGGACAAGGGAAGTACATTGTGGATATTCTTAGCAGATTTCACATGGAGGACTACAAACCCATGTCTACACCTATGATCACTAACTGGAAGAAGCTTCATGCTTCTGATTCCGAGTTGGTGGATCCTACTCTATATAGACAGTTGATTGGTTGTTTGATGTATTTGGTCAACACTCGACCAGATATATGTTTTGCAGTTAACACTATGAGTCAGTTCATGTGTGAGCCCAAGAGAGTGCACTGGGTGGTTGCAAAACACATTCTTCGTTACTTGCAGGGGACAATGGATTTTGGTCTAGATTATAGACAGGGTGATGGAGAGAGACTGACAGGGTACATAGATTCAGATTGGGCAGGTTGTGCTTCAGATAGGAAGAGTACTTCTGAGTGTTGTTTTGGGTTGGGTTCGGCAGTTGTGTCGTGGATCAGCCGGAAACAACAATCAGTTGCATTGAGTTCAGCTGAGGCAGAGTATATGGCTGCTAGTTTGGCTAGTTGTGAGGCCATATGGCTTCGCAAGATGTTGTTTGGTCTATTTGGTCAGGCATTGAGACCTTCAGTTATTTACTGTGATAACCAGAGTTGCATAAAACTCACGAAGAATCCAGTTTTTCATGACAGGTCAAAGCATATTGAGATCAAGTATCACTTCATTAGAGACTATGTCCAAAAGGGCGCTATCAAGCTTGAGTACGTTTCCACAAATGAGCAGGTAGCGGACATTTTCACCAAAGCCTTACCACAGGGCAAGCATGTATACTTCAGAGACAAGATGGGAGTGGTGAGGAACACTTTCCTCGGTAAGAGGGAGTGTTAAAATTTGGGTACCAGAGGACAAGTGGTTCCCTAAGGCTTTGATCTTTGGCCAATGGAAAAGTGTCCAATTTTTTTTTTTACTTTTCTCCTAAAGTGACTTTATAAGTGGTAAAGTCAATTTAATTTAAAAGTGACTTTATAAGTGGTAAAGTTACATTCTAATTTAAAGGTGACTTTATTAAAGTGAATGAAGAATTAAAAAGTGAAAAAGTGACTATGGAAATAAAAGGCTAAGTGGGTCTTTATTTAAGTGGGTGGGTTAAAAAATAGAACATGAGAATTAAATGCACATTTATTCTCATCCCTAGATCTAAATGAATCTCAGCCATTAGATCTTAGGGTAACCCAAAAGGTCATTTAGAGAATAAAAGGAGAAGAGAAGAGGAAAAGATCAATTCATTCTTTCATGAGCATTTGAGAGAAAGAGAAGAGAGAGCAAGGAGAAAATTTCTGAGCAATGAGGAAGTGAAGGAGAGCAACAAGAAGACATTTCAACAAATCTGGGCAGCAACATTTATTGGCACGCATCCCAAGGAAAAATCGTACAGCAGGAGAAAGGCACAGAAATCGAGGAAGAGGGACAGCAAGTTTTGGGCACATTTTTCGAGGCTGGCCGTACAACATTTAATGCTGTTTTATTGCTGTAAAAAATTCTGTTTTGGCTGTTTGTTGATTGGCACGATTTTCGAGGTGGATTTCAAGCATGGAAATCGAGATAAGTTGTAATTTGTGGTTGCCGAAATTTTTACTGTGTATTTCAGTTTCTCTGTAAAAGCATTTTCATAAATAAAGAAGAGCTCTCAAACTAGTTTTCCCCAAGAGTTGTAGGGGGTTTTTCCAGAGTCACATTGATAAAAAATCACTGTCTCATTTTCTGTGAGTGGCTGTCATAATTTTGCTGTGTTTTATTTCTGTAATTTCAGCAGTTGTGAAATCTCTAAATTTGTGTTTTCAGAAAAATATTATCATTTCCAGATTTTAAATTTTTTGTCATGCTTGGATTTAAAACTAAATGCATGGAGTGATAAGGAAAACTGATAACCGGAGTGGAGGTTGAAATTTCTTCAGGTGAGTGGTTCACCTTCCCCTATGGAGTATGCTATATGAGAATAGGGTGAGTGGTTCACCTTCCCCTGTGGACCCAGCATGTGAGCACAAGGTGAGTGGTTCACCTTCCCTTGTGGAGTACATACCCCAGTATGTGAACATAGGGTGAGTGGTTCACCTTCCCCTATGGAGTACGCTATATGAGAACAGGGTGAGTGGTTCACCTTCCCCTGTGGATACCCCAACATACATCCTACCCTTGTAGTCTGGGACTCTTGGGAAGTACCTCTCATCTGGCCAATGAGTTGGGAAAAGTGGTTAGGGTTAATTAGTACTACCAATGGATGCGTTAGGTACTACTGTATTCCCTATGACTAGGATGCATGATGTTCAATAGCTTGATCACTAAAGGATCAAGCCTGGTAGGGGTTCTATCCCTAGACATGAGGACTTGCCTCTGTCATTTTGGCGAGGATGGCAAGGTCTTGTGACCCACCCTCTTTCAATCCTTTCTTAGTGGACTATGATTTCAATCTTCAGTAGAGACAAGACAAGTTGCAGAGATGACACATGATGGACATGATGGCATAGCAGTGGATGGATGTTGACAGGTGGAATTCCTCCCTAGTTGAGAGGGAGTGTTAAAGAGTGCAACTAGGGGCTAATTCCCCTTCCTAGAAGCTTGTTATATATATATATTAGGGGCTAATTCCCCTTCCTAGAAGCTTGTTAGGAAGGGAATTAGCCCCTAGTTGCACTCCTTAACACAACCATAAATAATGAATAATTAACTAATAATTAGTGTTAAAGAGTCATGTCTCCAAGGACATGACCATTCGTGAATGGGTACCTACCTAGGTATATAATTGGGACCCTCAGTTATAATCAAATCATCTAATATCTTCTAGTACGTATTGTTGATGTTCTATATACAATCATTGCTAATGATTATAAGACATTGAAGTAATTGTTGCAAGCATAGAACATAACATTGAAATTAACAATGCAAAATGAGTTCCTTTGAAACCAATTGCACTCGTAGGATTTGACATAACTACGCTCTTTTTGATAAAAAAGGAGCTATATTGATAATTAGCATATTTGTACTCAATTTGTACTTGTTGAGGAAGGTGACTTGGGGTAGTCAAAATTTTCTACATTCTTGTACTCGGCTTATTTGATAAATATGGGAAGAAATCTTTTGAAATGCAAGAAAATGTACAATAAATATTGATTGCTCAATACTTAGGCAATGTGAACCTAGTGAATTGTTAAACCCCTAACCATAAACCCTCATTAATTATTATTATGTTAATTATTGTTATGTTAGTTTATTTGTAGTTCTTTCAAGCTCTCCTTGTATCCTATATATACAATTAGGGAGCTTCGTTTTTTTTTCCACAAAACGTGGAAATATGTACTAGTTTTGGAAACGAGTATGCTTGGACACGTGACCCTTGAAAATGGGTATGTGGGGGGGAAGATGACCCCCAACTTGGGTATGTGGGGGGGGGTGTGACCCCTGAAAATGGGTATGTGGAGGGGAAGATGACCCCCAACCTGGGTATGTGGTGGTGGGTGTGACCCCTGAAAATTGGTATGTGGGGGGGGAAGATGACCCCCAACCTGGGTATGTTGGGGTGGGGGGGGGGATGCGACCCCACCAAAATGGGTATGTGGGTGGAAACACGACCACTTGAAAATGGGTATGCAGGGGATTTGTATATATATGTATATGTATGTATGTTTTTGTGAAATAATACATTCTCTTGCAAGAAAATGAGAATGATAAGCTAATTTAGAGGTAGGTTTCGACATCTGTTAAAGGTTATTTTGTCCTCATTTTCCTTTGATTTTTTTTTTTTCAAACTTCCCTTGAGTCTTGTTACTACAAAATCTAGCACCTTAGAGCAAAGTCTCTTTAAGCAACCTAGATTGGGAGCAACGATCAGAGAGTTATCACTGTTAACTCAACAACTACTACCCTACATTCTATTGTTGGATACAATTCCCACAAGCGAGGCTTCCCCAATAGCTCTTAGCAGTGTTGCAAACACTGAGGTTTTTTCATGATGCTGATAAAATCATCTTGATAAAATCGACGATTTTTTCAATTTGAAAAAATCACAATTTTTTTTAACAAAAAAATCACGAGTCAATGAGAAATAATCGTCGGGCCGCGCGATAGAGCGTTTTTAAAGCTTATTTTTGTTTTTGTTTTTTTTGTTTTTTGTTTTTCTCATTCTGCAGACAAAGGGCACAGGTGAGAGCTAAGGAGGAGGGGAACTCATCTACAAGGGAAAGGGAGGAGAAAAGTGAAGAACTTTAGCATTCCAAGCAAAAAATTTCAAGTTTGGACCAAGTTTCTTCAGCAGGGTGTGGTTTTCAGTTATGGACATCAAATTTGGCCCTATTTTTTGTTTTTTTTTGTTTTTCTTTGGGTTTCTATCACCCATATATTTTCCATAATTTTTGCTTGGATTTGAGTGTGTTTTTTTGTCATTTTTGTTGCATCTAGTGGAGAGGGATTTTTTTGGTCAAAAATGCAAAATAATGATAGTTTTATTTGTTTACTTTCTTCTTGTGCTCTAGTTTTTTTCCATGATTTTTGCTTGGGTTTGAATGTGTTTTTTTGCCCTTATTGTTACATTGAGTTGAAGGTTTTTTTGGGTCAAAAATTCAAAATGTTGTATGTAAATTTTAATTTCATTTGTTTAATTTGCAATTCTTCTTGTGGCCTAGGTTCAAACTTCAAACTTCAATTTTATATTAAAACTCAAGATTCAACAAAGTTACAAACATGCCAAGGAAATTGGACCATTTGGGGGAATTTGGTGAATTTGATGGAGGGTTTGACAAATCATATTTGACTTGCAAGTTATGTGGGCATCATATGACAGGTGGGGTATACAAATTGAAGTTCGACCTTGCACAAATTCCTGGACATGAGGTAGGGCCTTGCTCAAATACAAATCCAAAAATCATCCAAAGAGCCCTCAAATCATTGGAAGAAATAGAGAAAACCAAATTGTCCATGTCAACTTTGAAGAGTCAAATGGCAGGGGGTGGAGAGGCAGGATTGGGAGTTGACCGTGAGAGTGGTACTGGTTCTTCTTCACCATTAGCATCTACACCCAACCCCATAGCTACCTCATCATTTTTTTCGTAGAACCACACTTGGTGCACAACCATCTATCATGTCAGTTCTTAAAAAAAAGGGAGAAAGAAGAAGCTGACAAGTTGTTGGGCAAGTTTCTTCTTTGGAGTGATATTCCATTCAACATTGCTAGGAACAATCCAATTTTCCAGCCCGCGATTGATGCTATTGCTATTGTTGGCCCAGGGTATAAAGCCCCTTCATATGATGACTTTAGAGGGCACATTCTTTAGAATGAAAAGGTTGACAAAAGGTTGACTACACTGAGAGATTGGAGGAGTTTAGGGGATCATGGGCAAGCACAGGATGCATTGTGATGTTAGATGGTTGGACCGATCAAAAGGGTAGAAGCCTTGTTAAGTTCTTGGTTAATTGTCCCAAGGTGACAATGTTTATGAAATCCATTGATGCATCTGAACATATCAAAGATGCATGGTTATTATGTGATTTGTTGGATGTGTTCATTTAGGAGGTGGGTGCACAACATGTTGTCTAAGTCATAACGGAGAATGTTGCAAATTATGTTGCTGTTGGCAAGATGCTTATGGAGAGGCATCAAACTTATTTTGGACACCTTGTGCTACCATAGTATTCAAAAGTGGCCCAGCTAACCGGTTACCGGTCTAACCGGCCGGTTAGCAGGTCCATTGGTTGGAACCAGTCAAAAAACCGGGTTAGACACCCTCTGTGGCCAAAAAAGAGACCTAATCGCGGTTCCGTCCTAAACCGGCCGGTTACCGGTCAAGCCCACCGTGAGCCCAGTCAGCGCTTTTTTCAATGTCTTTTAGGGGTTTTGGAGGGAAAGTAAGGGTCCTTTCCCTCCAAAAACACCCTCTCCAAGCCTTTAAGAGGCCCTTCTCCCTCTCATTTGTCTCACACATCTCATTTGGAGTGTTTGTGAATTTGCTTGGGAGCTTAGAGAGTGTTGAGTTTTTGCTGGAGTATTGGAACAACAGAGTTTAAGCTAAGTAGTAGTCATCATGCCTCCAAAAGCCAGAGATACTGCATGGGTTCATTGTGATATGATTGATGGCAAAATGATCCGCAAATATTGCCAAAAATCCTTCAAAGGAGGGGGTATTAACAGGTTCAAGCAACACTTGGCTGGGATAGGAGGCCATGTAAAGCGATGTGGAGCACCAAATGAAATAATAGGGCATATTAGGGCAGAATACCTTTAGAAGTTTGAGACTCAAGTCACTGAACCAATAGAGAAGTTTGTGACTGCAAAGTTTGGGAGTCGAGACTCAACCAACTGAGTTTGATCATGATGACTCATGAGAAGTTTCAAGTGATAATGTTGATCACTATTATCATATATGTAGACTTGAGTCTTGTAGTAGGCCACTGGCCCCATAGTTTGTAGGCTTTGTTTTTGCACTCTAGAGGCCATTTAGTGCCTCATTGCTTATGTATTTTGTCGATGATATGTATTGCACTCGGTGCCATTTTGATATATTCACCTTTACATGGTATATAAATGAGCAATCTTTGCATATTTTGTCTCTATTGGCTTGGAATCATGGTTTTAAATCTTAAAAATAGTTTTTCATTAAAAATTAATTATTTAATGTATTTTTCTAAAACCGGTTCGTTTAGACCAAACCAGTCTTGGTTAGACTGGTTCTAGTCGGTAAACCGGTTCATTAGGTGGACCGGTCTGGTCACTGGTTCCGGTTTTAAAAATACTGTGTGCTACACATTGTGTTGATTTGATGTTGTAGGACATAGGAAAAATTCTTTTTGTCAAAGATATTGTTAAATCATCAAAAAACATTACAAAATTTATATATAATCATGCATCTGTGCTTCATTTGATGAGAACATTTATCAACAACAAGGAGTTGGTGTGCCCTGCCATTACACGGTTTGCCACTAGTTTCATATCTCTTCAATCCCTCCTGAATTCTATTTGGGATGTGAAGAGAATGTTTCTTTCAGAGGAGTGTCGTGCTTTGTCATATAGTGCCAAACCAGAAGGAGAGGCCATATGTAGGTTAGTTTCTTACCAGGAAAACTTCTGGGCGGGAGTGCAAGAGTTGTGTAGCATTATTGAACCTTTGGTAAAGGTTCTTCGATTAGTTGATGGAGAAAAGCCCACAAAGGGCTACTACTTGTATGAGGCCATGGATAGGGCCAAAGAATCCATTTGCAGCTACTATGATGATAAGGGGGATGAGGGGTTTGAGAAACAACAACTCATATGGGAAATGATTGATGAGCGATGAAGCAATACACTCCATCATCCCATTCATGCTGCATGAATCTACCTGAACCCCAAATTTTCTTATTCCTGTGGTTTCTTGTTTGATGCTGAGGTCATGGATGGATTCTTCACTTGTGTTCAAAAGATGGTGCCATCTCTAGCAGAACGTGCAAAAATCTCCAAAAAAATGGGGATATACAGGATGGTAGGGGGCACATATAGCTTTGACATGGCTATCCGTGATAGGAAGACTAAAATGTTAGGTAAGCTTTAGCTTGTTTCAAAATTCATTGTCTCTTCAAGTTCATACTTGGCTTCAACTTTCAAATTTTATTTTTTTCTTATGTTTATCTTATTTGTTGTAGATGCATGGTGGAGAAGCTATGGTGGCAGAGTACCCAATCCCCAAAGGCTTGCCATTCTTGTGCTCAGCCAAACATGTAGCTCCTCAGGATGCGAGCGCAATTAGAGTGTATTTGAAAAAATACACACCAAGAAGCGCAACAGGTTAAAATATTCCAATTAATTTTTTGAATTCATTAAATAATATGTTTTTATAATTATTAATTTCTTATTTATGATTTATTAATTTATGATCCTTGTATAGGTTGGAGTCTTAGCGACTTAGTGACATGGTCTACGTCTACTACAATCTTCGATTGTGGGTGAGGCAACTTGAGAGGACACTTGATGTGAAGGCCATCTCATTGGATGGGATTGACACGACTGTAGCATGGAGGCTTGAGGCCAAGAGGCCTATCATGGAGTCGACCCCGTATTGGTTAGAGAAGGTGGCGGGGGTATAGGAGGAGGAGGAGGAGGAGGAACAGGAGGAGGAGGTGACACCACCTACCCCTGTCACCAATAGAGGACGTGGTGTACCTCCTATAGCTCCTAGTTTTTTTCAGCTTCTAGAGCACAACAAAGTCCACTGCCAGCCCCACTTTGTTCTTCATCTAGAGGGAAAACTGTTACATTTTCTCGCAAGAGGGGTAGAGAAAATCAATGGTATTATTTATTTGGTTCATTTCATTGTATATGACATTATGACTCATGATATCAGATACATTATTATATTTTTTGTTGATATTTTGAGGTTGAGTTGGGACTCAGGACTTAGTATCGAGGACATGATTCACTGTTATGTGTGATGTAGCACTAGACATGATAATACACATCTTATATATTAGTTCTCTTTTCATATTTATGTGTCAATGCATTTTTTTTTTATGTTGTGGATGCGTTAGATATTAAAAAATTGAAAAAAAATGTTTTTTGTTTGTATTAGCCATTTTTTACCAAATTTTTCCCAAGTTTTACAATTTTTTCCGATTTCAGATCCTCGCCACTTTAATCCTGATCACGATGTTCGCAACATTGGATGTTAGGAATTAAGTAACCGATGTGATCTTAGGCTATATACCCCCTAAGGATTCTTCTTCAAGATTCACAGAAGGATAAATATGCAATGGTTGGGGTTTTAGACGATTTAAGGTATACTTACAAGCAAGTACGAAGGTCCCTATGGCTAATCTAGAGGGCTTAGTTAGACCAAAAGAGGCCCAAATAGGTACCCAAATGCATGCAATCAAGAAAATATGCTTTGCTGATATAAACTACTGTTTCAATTAACAGGTTTACATCATGCAATAGTTAATAACAACAATGAGAAAACAACCTCAAAATCTATGATAAACAAGTGGAAAATTAGGACTATTAAATGGTTAAATAAGAGAATAAATCACAACAATTTCTAGTGGTTGAAATTACATAAAACAACAACAAAACCCTAGACGCCAACCCTAATTAATGGCTTAAAAATGCATGTAAAATAATATGTTTACTTTTCCAAATGATTGCATGTAATGTTTAACTGTAGGACATTAAGTTCCAAGGTAAATAATGCCAAAAATGTAGATTTTGCTATAACCTGACCTTAATTCACCCTATAAAACATTAAACGTAAAATTTTATGATTTTATTCCTTTTTATTTTATAGATTGGCACAAGAGATAAGATTGTTAGTTTTTGGCAACATCAGACATGTGTTCTAGTCTTGTTTTGTGTTGGAGAGGCTAAAGAACACGAGATCTCCAAAACCCATAAAAAGTTTCGGGAGAAAACACCTAGAGACCACTCAATTAAGTTAATTGACCAATAATTAAATTTTTCCTAGCTTAGGAAAATTGATTAAATAATAACAATTAATTGAGAAAGATCAAGAAGGCTCTCGAGACTCATACAAATCAAGTTTGAGATGATCTTAGCTGTTGATAACGATTTGATCATGGCTTTTGGTGATCCAAAGAGAGATTATAAGAGCATATCAATGGGATGAGGAGATACACATCAAGCAAGAGGGAGAGCGAGTTCCTTGGAAGATTGACCTATCTAGTGTAGTGATTCAGTAAGGAAGACATGTTTGAGCTAGTGAAGGAGAGCATCAGTAATCGAGGGAGCAACAACAAAGAGTTTCAGAGGATTTTTCCTAATGTCGGAGAGCTAGTAGAAGGGAGGCTGAAATATTTTGCAAAGAAAGTCGTCCAAGTGGTGTGAGTTAGCCAGTTCAGCAAAGTGAGTAGCCAGGAAGGGTGTGGATCAGTTGTCGGAGGCTAGAAAGACATTCCGGAAGGAAGAGCGAATTTTTCCAGTGGCAAGAGAAGGCTAGACGACCAGTTTTGGAGTAGTTCCAGAGGCCGTACGAACTGTGCAGTCCGGGAGTACGAGCAACCAAGAGGCAATGCGAGCAGGCCAAAGGGAGGCTCATTGATTTTGCGGAAGGGATAAACTTTCTCCAAATTATTTTGGTGAGATTATTTGCTGGAGGATTGTCAGTTTGGCATTCAATTATTGTACTCAGAATTTTTGCTGCTGAATAATAAAATAAACCCTCATCTACTCCACCGATTTTCCCTTTGGTGTTTGTCTGAGGACTATTAGTCCAAAAATTATTGTGTCTTTTTAATTGTGTGCGTGCATTATTTTCTCAGCTTCTAGTTTATTTTCCGCAACATATTTTATTTTTGGTGAAGATTGCAATTGTGAGTTTATCGATATTTGTCGTAATAATAAATAAACTGCTAAACAGTTAGGAGATAAATTTCCAGTTAATTAAAATCAAGGAATTTTCACATGGTATCAGAGCATTGAAGATCAGATCAGAAGCGAGAGGAGAAAAATTGAGTAGCTTTAGAGGGAGATCTGGGCACAATTTCTCCATATTTGCGCAGGGCAGCCAGGGGTACAAACTGTAGAGGCAGTGGAGTTCGATTTCCAGTTGCAGTTGCTGGAAAAGTTTGAATAGCCTCATAAGCAGAATTTGCAAGCAGTAGATTTGCCGGCAAGCAGTTCTGGTTAGCAGATCAGTTAGTTCGTTGAGAACACCTGGGCACAAAAGTTTTTGCAACGATTGTTTCAGCTGTAAATCTATGCAGGGACAAGAAGAGAAAAGCACACTAAGAGGAATTTCCAGAATTTCTTAGAGGGTTTCTAGATCCAGTTTTTAGGAGTTCCATAATTTTTAGTTGCAGTAGGCCATAGTAGTTTTGCCAGTCAGCCAATGCGAGCTTCAGGAGCAATAGATCATGTGCCAGATTTTGGAGGACGTCTAGAAGGTTGAGTGAGTTGCCCAGTAGGAAGTAGCAGGTAGAGTGAGAGTTGAAGAAGGATTTTCAGAGGCAAACATTAGTAGATTTGAGCATTTCTAAGGGAGTGCAAGTAACAGAAGGTAGGTCAAGCAGGAAGGAGAAGGAGATTTCTAGTTTTAGTCTCCAGATTATATGAGTTTTGTAGAGATGGCCACAACAGGTCTCAGAGATTAGGATAGACTTGATGGATCCTCAAACTTTGGTGTTTGGAAGGCTAGGATGCAATATCTTTTGGATGAGCATGGCCTGAAGGAGTTCGTGACAACAACCATAGCTGTATCGACAAACCCTATCCATTTTCACGAGTATAAGAAGGATTTGGCCAAAGCGAAGAGGATGGTCTTGGATTGAGTCTGAGCATATTGCAGATAAGGGAACAACAAAGGAGATGTGGGATGCCATTGTGAAGCTATACCGGGATCCATTTGAGAATCGAAAGATGATTCTCAAAGAGAAGTTGAGGACCACAAAGATGCAGAAGGGTGAAGGTGTGACTCCCTACCTCACCAAAATTCAGAATGTCTGAGATGAGCTAGCAACTATAGGAGAGAAACCAGAGGATAGTGAACTTGTATGAATTGCTCTGAATGGGTTTACCAGAGATTGGGCAACATTTGTCCAGGGAATTACTGGACGAGACAAATTGCCAGATTAGGAATGTCTTTGGAGTGACTTCACATAAGAGGAGCTTAGGCTTAGTCTTTTCCAGGGGACTAACAGTAGTAGTAACAAAGGGCTGAAGATTGAGGAGGAGGAGAATGCAGCCCTTGCCAGTAAGGGAAAAGCAAAGAAGGGTCCTAGATAGGGATAAAAATCAAACAGAGGCGAAAAGAAGAAGAAAGATATATCGAAGATCAAATGCTTCAGATGTGGTGAGTTTGGTCACTGCAACACCTAGTGTCCTAAGAAAAACAAGGACAAGAGGGGGAGCAGTAGACTGTAGCTTTGGCAGAGATAGATGAATTGACCCCCAAGTTGGAGGAGTTTCCGTTGATAGCAACTATACCTTCAGAAGGTGGAGGAGCATGATGCTTTAGAGTTGCAGGATTGGGCAAGGTCCAAAGAGGATGACATCTGGCAAGTGTTTCCTCTTGGATCATTACCTTGGCTATGGGGAGCCCATAATATTCAGTAGCAGGAGGTTTGAGATGTCAACATGCGCAATCAGATCTTGAGAGACAGTGCAGAACTAGTTGCAGTCAGATACTAGAGGGGCACAAAAATATGTGGGCATAGACAGATACTCAATAGATAGAGTATAGCTAGTTGCAGTCAGAGACTTAAGAGACAGTTGTAGAGCCAGTTGCAGGGATATCAAATCAGTTCTCAGTTGCAGTGGTTTCAACAACAACAACAACAACATGAGATTAGATGCAAGGCATGCAGTGTTGGCAACAATACAGGGAGGCACAATGTAGTGTCAGCAACAATGCAGATGCAGAGTGGTTCAGCTAGAGGGTTAGTAGATGAATTAGGGTATGTGCAGTGGTTGATGGACAATGAGAGCTAATTGTATCATAGTTGTCAGACATCAACAGCATGAGGTGGTCCAACTATAGACTACAGGATATTCATCAAGATGATGGGCATAAGAGTAGTGGAGAAGACAAAACACCTTCCACGCTAAGAGGGAGTGTTAGTTTTTGGTAGCATCAAACATGTGTTCTAGTCTTGATTTGTGTTGGAGAGGCTAAAGAACACGAGATCTCCAAAACCTAGAAAAGGTTTTGGGAGAAGACATCTAGAGTCCACTCAATTAAGTTAATTGATCAATAATTAAATATTTCCTTAATATAACTTAGGAAAATTGATTAATTAACAACACTTAATTAAGAAAGATCGAGAAGCAAAAGTCTTAGATGATCTTAGCCGTTGGTAACGATTTAATCATGGCGGTTGGTGATCTAATGAGAGATTATAAGAGCATATCGATGGGATGAGGGGAGGCACATCAAGCAAGAGGGAGAGCGAGTTCCTTGGTAGATTGGGCTATCTTGTTGAAAGGTGTAACTAGGTTTGGTCTTCATAATGACATGTAATTGTGATTTTTATGTAAGAGATGTAAAGAAGGAAAAATAAAATTATTGTAATGCTTGCATCATGGGTTTGATGAGCAAGAGATTTTATTTTTAGTATAGGCTCCCATTGAGAGCCCTTAGGAATTTTGTCATCTTGTCATAAAAATATAAAGAGTCATTGTCATGTAATGAAGACATGTTACGCATTGTAAAGAGTCACACTTGTCTATGTAAAGTCATCCTCCAAGACCTTGTCACTAGTCCTCTTCAAGTCGGCCTACAATGAAGGAAGAAATCTAGAAGATGATGGTGACCCTCCTGCAAGTGATCATGTCGGGCTAAAGGACATGGGAAAACGAGTATATATAGTAGTGCTCAGCCTCATTTGGAGGCAAACAAAAATTCGGTGAAGCAAGCCTACTATCATAAGTGCGAAAAACATCTAACAAGGACTCAAAAAGAGTAGCGAAGGACGAAGGAAGGATAGTGAAGGAAAGGAACTTTTTGGAGGTCTATTTTGGGTCAGTATACTCTCCCACGTGCGAAGGCAATAGATCCGAAGCTGTCAAGAAGAAGGTTGAAGTTTTACAGCTACACTAAGGTGATCATGTTTGGGTAGAAGACCTTGCTAGAACAAGCCAAGTAGAAGTGCAATAGGTCTCTATCTTAAGGAAACTAATCAAGGAATGAAAGACTTCTAGGCTATGTTGCACGAAACTTCTACGAACCCGACGTTTTAGGCCGTATCCATACCTCCGAAACTCGGTCAAAACTTAGTCGAAACTCGATCATCATGTAATCATCTATGAGAGTTAATATAGACTTGGTTTTCCTTCTGAATTGTCATCTATGGGTCTTATTCCATTTTTTCTTACAAGATAATGTGTAATTCACTTATCTCTCTCCCTCTCTCTCTCTCTCTCTATATATATATATAGATATGATGTGTTGGCTGACGTTTGGCGCTTCGTGCAACTTAGCTTCTAGGGTTTCTGTGGTAGGGTTGCAAACCTACAAAGAAGACGACCGAGATTCTCAAGGAAGTCGAGAAGGGAAAGAGGAAGAGTAGTTTGAGGCTAGTGACTTGGTCTTGGGAGGACTCTAGTGTTAAGGGTCATTGTCATGGTCTTGGTGTTCGTCAATTGAAGATCTATAAGAAGAATTTTGTTTGGGTTTTCCTCTCAAAGAGTGAGAGGTTTTGGCCTTGGCTGACAAGCCTATATACCGTGTCTCTTGTCTCTTTACTTGTGCATGATATGGTAATTGTCTTGATGAAAAGAACACAATAATAATTACAAGAAAGAGAAGATCATAATCGAGAAGCAAAAGTCTAGCACAAGCAATTATCATAAGTAGAGAAATCACATAACTATTGATGCCCTAGATTTATCAACATGGTTTCAAAGCTAAGGTGACAGTTAAGGAAGGGCATGTAATCAAAGAGATACTCAAGGATCGGGTTTCAAGAATGGCATCAAAACAAGTCAAAGGATATCAAAGCGAAAGTTCAAAGATCTACATTGAAGGATCAAAACCCTAGAAGCATTTCCGAGTTCATTGTTCATCCATCACTTAAGGAGTGTGTTGACGGTGCTGGGCCCGCCAACATGTCAAGGGATCCCCTCGGTAAGAAGTCCCAACTAGACCTTAAGACCGTTTGGTGTAGGAGTCCCAGTAGTGGGTAGTACGGTATTGCCTTGACCACAGTTGCACGCAGAGGTGAGTAAGGTGAGAGGCTCTAACACACATAACGGGGGGTATGAGTGCGCCCCTTAGAAACCTGTGACAATACACAACTTGAAAGGGAACACACAAGAGAGATACATCATAAGCTAGAAAGAAGGTTAGCCCACGATCCAAAGTGATGGTTAAACGAACAACACATCTCGATAAGATTCATACAAACATATATAGAAAAGTCCATACATACATGTGTAAACAACAACTACATATATCATTAGAGTAACCAAGCTAGCTGAAATACAATAACAACATATGCATGAAATGTGTTGGCTCTGTTATATTAAGAAAGTGAAAGGTACAATCATACATACAACTATGACCAACCACTAGCCTCGACAACAGAACGTTACAGTCATTGTCGCCTGCTCCTCCAAAGAGATATACTAGCTCTGCATTGTGGAGAAGCCAAGGCTCATTACAATACACTCCAAGCTTTCTCTAAGATACACCTATAGGAAGCTTGGTTCCCAAAAGCCTGTACAATGAGTTATGAGGTTCTATAAATAGCAAAGCGTGGGGTGACCCTTGACATTCCCCTTTGTGACTCTTCACCTACCTCGCGACTCTTCAACTACTACATGACTGTTACACTCTACTATCGACACTTGGTCTTTCACTTTTACAAGATGTTACATTACAATCTGCACATGTACCCATGTGAGACAAAATAGGCTTGAGTAAGCCATGCAAGATATCACTAAGACTCGGACAACTGTGGGAAGACCAACTCTTCGACATCCTCGCGATGATCGACGGTGGCGAACTGATGCCAAGCTTGGTAGTCTGTTATGGTGTCTGCGTGCTCAATGGTGACATCCTGCTGAAAGCGCACTCTTGCCTCTGTTGCATCCGGGTACACTGATTTGGCACCTTTGTCCAACTCATCTGATAACATGCGCATCATAGTCTTGAGTGCAGCTGGACTAGCAACATACTGATGCATAGTGTCTGTGTTGATCTCCAAGTCTGCGTTGGTGGCTACGCGCATCAACTCATCAAAGTACATGTCCAGCTCCAGTCGGACTTGGTTCTTTGACTTCACCTCGGTGAGTGTGCCAATAGATGGGATTGCGTGTGTGCGCACAATGACATCCATGCTTCTGAACACCTGTGCATGTGAAGCCTGCAAACTGGTGATGAGCTGTGGGAGTTCCTCATAGTTCCAGATCTGACTCCGGATGTGTGCCTTCAACTCTACCGCCTTTGGCTTCATCATCTTTGGCAAGTGCAATGGGGCTCCCTTGTACCTCATTGTCCATGTTTGCATGTGATCGACAATAGTGTGTAGATTTGACAAGATGCGTGCTCTCCTAGCATAGCGCTGCTACCAACTGTTGAGATGGACAAATGACTTATGCACAGTGACGAATCTGGAATACAACATCCGCATGACTGTCTCGAGAGACGATACTTCATCCAGTATCACTCTCCTCAACTCTGCTCTGGCGGATGATGTAACCTGTTCTCCTCCCTGCTTGGCTGCTTGTAACTCCTTAACCATGCGCTCGTTCTCTGCTATCAAGAATTGAACACTCGAGCTGGTGGCTTCGGCATATGCTCTGGTAGCATCGGCCAATGCTACTGGATGCTTGCGCACATCGGATACGATCACTCATTCTTCAATTTGCGTACGAGATATGTGAACATCCTGAGTGGGCACTCTGCGCGACTACACAACTCTGTGTTGTGATTCGTCGAAGGATATGTTGTGCATCTGCGCCTTCGGATTGTCTTCAAGGATCTCTATGTCTCCTTGATCGCTTGGGACTTGCTCTGCTTCCGGATTTGGTGAAGCCGGTGGGGTGACCTCTTGGTTCTAAGGCATGAGGTCAATATCCTGATCTAACTCGGGCTGACTCACCCTGTCTGCTTTGTTCTAGCTGCTCGGATGAGTCTATAACCTGTATGGGTGCAGTTTCATCAATTTGTGCATGCTACGCCCCTTGCTATGCCTGTTTCCGCTGCGCTTCCTTCTCTCTTCTGCGCAACTCTTGTTCTTCCCGGAGTTGCTGCTTCAACTCTTGCAACTCCTTTTCTGTTTCCTCCATCCTCTGTTTCTCTCTTAGCCTTTGCGCGATCCTCTTGTTGCATTGTCACCTCTTAGCCTCAATCTCCAAAGCTGCTTTCATCACAAGTGGATCTGCTTTGAACTTGCGGCTTTGTTCTGCCTCTGCGCTGTCAACAACCTTTCTCTTGCCTTTGTCATGTGCAGGTTTGCTACCCTTTGCTGCTGCTGATGATGCTGCTCTCTGAGATGCTGCTTCCCTCTGCTTTGCTAACCACTCTATAGTTATGCCGACTGGTTCATTGAGCCTAGAGGAGTGATAACAGTATCTCCATGGGTCTTCCTCAGGCCAATGACACGCCCCGTGGATCCAAGGAAATTACACTCTCGCACAGTGGTCCTTCACCAAGCAATGTGGGTCATACGGATTGAAACTTCTGGTGTCGAAGGTGAATCTTTTGAACTCCTCCGTCTCAGCCTCAACATGCTTGAGATTCCATATCTCATACAACCCGATCCGCAAAGGAAGAGCAGGCCAAGGTGCCTTCTTCTTCTTGTGTAGTCTCGTTGACAACCCTGTCGAGATGTGATATGACACCTCTTGCATGATGAGCTTGTCCATGGAAAACTTCGGTAAAACATGCGGAGCCTTCTCCACACTGTACATCCGTATGAAGGTGCCAAGGGGTGAGGCATACCAATCTGCTATGTCGATCAATGCCTCCATTGCTACTTGCGACATGCAAGGTGGATCCTGCTCAAATATCATTTTGTACATCGAGGTGACAAAGTGGTTTGACAACTGTGTGATAACTCTGCGGAAGCTGCATTCGGAGAACAATTTGCAATAAGTGTGCACAGAGGTTTTTGAAGGTGTCTATGCCCAACCCAAGCCTGAGAACTACTGATGAGCAGAGACTGTGTCTAGAATGTAAGCGGACATGTATATGTTTGCTTGTTGACCCTTGGGCGAATGCCGGGCTTCTGTCACTTGTTCCTTCAACCTGAGAGCTAGCATGTTGGATCAGTTGCAAGGTCTTCCTTCACTCACCAGTTGGTCCAACGCGATCACCCAACTCTGCGGGAAGGTCTCTGTGCTCTCTTGGCCGTATAAGCGACATGCAAAAATGACCAAGTACTGATATGCCTTCAGCAGTACCTTCGTCTTGTAAACCTGGCTGGGTGTTGTCCTGAACTTGGCTGGCTCTTTCGCCCAACTCTTTAAGATATCTCTTGAGTTTGCACCAGTGTTGCAGGGGAGCGCCCCCCCGATCCTGCTCCCAATCCGCGCTCCGGGCGGGAGCGACTCGGAAGCGGGTCGGGGAGCGCACTCCCTAAAATTTTTTTCGCTCCCTGCCTTTTTGGGAGCGTTTTGTCTTTTTTGCAATTTTTTTTTTTGTAGTAATGTTTGAAATGCAATTTTTTTGAAAGAAACAAATAATTTTTGAGTGGGGCAGCTTAATGATCAAGTCTAGGCCCTAGTATTGATATGCTATTCATGGTAATGTTAAATTCTTAAAGTAAAAGGATGAAAATGATTCATCCTTTTACTTAAATTTTTAACATTACCATGAAATGACTCAGGATGTTTGAGAGTGGTCCGGCCTCATTGGATTTCATATGGAAAAAGTAGAATTTTAGATTTCATTCAAAATCCTGCAGACTTATCAGTTTTTCAGGATTTCAGGATTGGGGGATAGCAATGTTTCCATTGAATTTTGCTATGTATTAGGGTATGGAACTCGTATATAATCAAGAGCACCAATCCCTCCATGTATCTTGATGTTAGTGACATTGGTTGTCGAACTCCTCTATCATGACCCTCCTAAAAATGTACGCATCACTCAAACAAAATCTTGACTTGACATGCTATGCTTGTTCTATCTTATGTTAATGCTTAGAGGGTGATATTAATGACAATGATACCTATACAGATACAGAGGTAATGACAAAGATACCTCTGGATATTAATGCTTAGAGGGGGATATTAATGACAAAGATCCTGATTTTCCAACAAGACTAAAAAATTAGACATTTCTCGTGGTGGCAAGAGGCCCAAGCATAAGGAATAGATAATAGATTTACTTCTCTTTTCTAGTTTCTAGTAGCTTTTATAACTATTGACTCTTTCATATTTATTATGATATTTTTTTAAACAATATATGACAATTTAAGTTTGAAGTTGGCAATTATAACTCATTAGTAATGAATTATGAATATGATGCTTCATGAAAGTTGAAAGTTGTTTCAACTCATTTCATTTTATAACATTTCATTTCATGTTAGATATTATTTGTTGTAATGGTTACACTTAGCTTACAAGTACAACTTTGGTGATCAATGATGATAAATGTTATATATTGAATTTTGAAAGCTTGAAACTTTAAGATTGATGGATCATGAGACTCAATATGTTGTATGTTACTATGTTACTAACTTGTGGACGTGGTTGATGAAGATTATAACTTCTAGATGATTGTTGTTGTATGGTTCAATCTATGTTTTTTTTATGTTTTTTTTGTATCTAATTCATTATTCTACATGTTTTTGTTGACATATATGTATCAAAACATAAAATATATATATATTATATAAAAACCGCTCTCGGATTTGCTCCCAAACCGGGAGCTTCTGAAAATGTCGCTCCCGCTCCCTGCTTTCGCTCCCGCTCCCAAGTAACACTGGTTTGCGTTGTTGGTGGGTTTGCTGAAGGGTTTCTCCATTGTGATCACCGGTTGTGGCAAGTCATACATTTCCTGAAAGTCCTTCGCCCTGAAGGTAGCAAGTTGTGTTCCACTACCACTACTCAACATCATTGTCTCGGGATTAGTGTGTGAGACAATCCAGTGGATCATGTCCACGCATGGAAATGCGGGATACTTGCATGTAATCCGATACAAGCCAGACTTGTGAATGTTGACATAGACCCTGCGGTCTTCCAGGTTTTCCTTAAATGTGCCTCAGAATATATCATTGATATCCTGCCATTTCATCTTGATATCCTTGTCTATGAACAACTTGGTTTCTTCGTAGATAGGCAAGCTCATAAACACTTGTTCAATTGCATCTCCGGTTGCACTTTCGACGGTGGCCTTTGACCCTGCTCTCTTGGAGGCCATTGAACTTGTACCGCTGAGAGACAGACAAACACATGTGATACCTGGAGACATAACAACACTCATGGCAAGAAGTCTGTCAGTTGAAAACCAAAACAACTTTGAGGATTGACATGCAACATACCCGGGTGACTCACTGAGAAGATTGCACAATTTTCACCGGGAAGCTGGGAGACTGACTGCCAAAACTGTGCAAGGCATAGTCCGGGCTGTTAAGAGGTTGACTGACTACTGGAACTGTGAAATGCACAGTCCAGCCTGGCCTGCTGAGGACTGAAACTGCACAATGCCATGCAAACCCAGCAAATTGCATTACGCAATTTCTGGGGCTTGCAAGGCACTGCTTCCCAGAATTGCGCAAAGCAAGCCTGGAGGTTAGTGCTGGGTCAAATTTGCGTAGTTTATAGAGGGAAGGTAGAGCCTTCACTTCCAGAAATGTGCATTTGCTAGCTGGGCAAGGCAAGGTCCCGGCCAAAGCAGCCCAGACCCGCTGATGGGCGACTGAAAACATGAAAGTTCCGAATGCATGGCGAAGCTAAGTGTAAACAAGAGTGAATGATCATGCATGCAAATAATGAGTGCAGGATTCAAAAAACGGGAAAACAAGCATGTGTGTGAAGCAAGTCGCCACAACGACGACTGTTAGAGCAGAAACAATGTTATGCATGTGACAACAGTGAGATGCAATGAAAAACTTAAAACAACGCTTCTACGAGCTAACATGCATTAAAATGACAACAGACGTTCAACAAAACTAAGGAAACAACATTCACACAAAGCGAAATACAAAAAATGACAGAAAAGCAGCAAAAGACATGAAAAGCAGAGTTACTCGGAAAAAGCTGAGTTGAATGTACCGAAGATTCCTAGATGCAATGTGGAATGTCAGATCTCCAAGATCGATGTGAGGAATGAGCTCTGCAACGTCGGATAAATATGTTTGATAAGCATGAGGCTTATGATGCGCATGCCACAGATCTAGGAAAAAACGACACTTGGAGGGAAGTTTCTAAAACGATCTTTGCATGTAACCTTCAACTGCTAAAAATAGATCCCTAAAATCTAGGGATTTTTGTGCTTTTGTGGGAAAAGTAGCCCATGCATGCAAATCAAGATTGCTTAGTTCTGGGGGGCACTGGTCAACCTGAAAGCACATGCAACAGTTTGCAAGCCTAGGGATGAGATTTGCGCAGTTTCTGGGCTGAGCAAGACTGGTTGTCCCTCTTGCATTGCGCAATTTCTGGACTGAAGCCCTGGCTGTTAGTCAGAATTGCACAATTTCTGAGCTGAAGCCCAGTGCTGGGCTGGATTGCACAGTTTTCAGAGGGAAGGTTGCCTGGCTGGATTGCACATTTCTGGAGCCCAGCAGGCAGCCCAACAAGATTGCACAATTTCTGGAGGGAAGGCTGGTTCCCCTCCAAAATTGCGCAATTTTCTAGGTGAGCATCTCAACCAGAAAATTGACTAAGTCCAGAATGACAGCTTGCGGTGGGAGACAAACAAGTTGACATGCACAGGTTGGCAGGCCACTGAAACTCAACTGAAGCCTATGTACTTGGACAGTGCAAGACATGCTGCTAAGGATGGTTGGTAGGGAGGCTCCAAAACGAAGCTAAGGCAAAATTTTGGAGGGTGGTTGTAGTCGCTACAACACTTGGTGACACACTGGTAGAACTCCAGCTCTCTGAATGGACCTTGTTTCGTGAAAAGCAAGTCTAACTCCTCCAGAAGTATTGTTCAGTTCTTAGATCATCTTGGTTTCCACACTAGCTTGATTGAAAGATGTAGCACCTGCCATGCTCTTGGTCAGTCAACACACATTCCAAGCCAAGTCAACACAGTTGTTTCAATTGGGATGAGGGGTATATTGGTACACAAGCAATATGATAGTCAGAGTTTAAGTTTCATCTCTGGTGTTGCTCCGTTGCTAGCAGGCCTGGACAGTACCCCAACGGAGTCACGCAGGAACACAAGCATCACTCTGCTGCTAGCGAGCTTGGTCAGTACCCGAACGAAGTTACTTGCATCACCTCTCTGCGCAGGAAGCCTTTCTCTTCTTTCGCCTTGTTCATTTTTATTTTTTTCAAAATTTTTCACATTTTCATTTTTTCATCTTTCATTTTTCATTTTTCATAATTGTGCATAACACTTATTCATTTTAGAGGCAGAAGAGGGATCCCGACTTATTGAGAGAAAAAGAGGTTGTTCCTTCAGAGAAGTATTTGTATATACCTTTGACATGCTTGTTAAGGTTTTCTCCCTCACCTTACTCTACTTGACTGAGCTGACAAGGGTTAACCCAAAACAATCAACTGGAGTAGGTGGTACTAGTTAGCGCACAAGCGTTGTGTTTTCATCAAGGTTCACTTCGAAAAGAACGTATTTTCCATTGGTGTATCATGGACTGAAGACAACACGTTCTACATAAGAGATAGGACAACAGATAACCAAGTATTGATAACTGTACAAGTCCTCTTGCACTTTACCCTGCTTGTTTCGAGAGTCGCGCACAATTTCATGTGAAACTAACCTACGAATGTAAACAAGCAAACAAACAACAAAACAAAGAGTAGAAGCAAATGCAAAAGCAAGGCGAGTAAGCAAAGCAAGTAGGCAAGCAAACCAACAAAAAAGCAAGGAAGCAAACATTCATGCAAGCAAGCAAGACGAAAGCACTTAGCAAACACTACCCCTACTCCTAAGCTAATGGTGCATGGGCCTGCTCACGTAAAGTGATACTGCCAATGCAGCCACCGACGCATTGGTCGACCCATGTTGGTGAAGGCATGGTTCGTGAACAGCATAGTCAAGCGAACCAACGAACATGAAAGATATAACAATGAAGACAAACACACTCCGAGTTTAAATGTTGTGCTACACTGCGTGCAGATGTTAAGCATATGCATTCTCTTGATTGTGACATGCGAGCAAATGCAAGAAACATAGACAACTTGCATAGCGCAAGTGTGCTTGCTGTGTAGGATTCCTCCAATGCATGAGCAATGGGATCATGTAGTTCAAGTGGAGGAAGCGAAATCTCTGTGTTGGATTGATCTTCAATGCATATGAGTGATGAGGAGCCTTGGGTGTTTCAACAATTTCCTGATCGGAAGTGAAACCAACCTCACGATAGCGAGGGCCTGACATAACCATCAGCTCAAGCTGAAGTGCCTCGACAGTCTGCGAAGTTTTGACTTTGTCAATAGATAGATCATCATAAATAGGTGGCTTAGAAAGATCAACAATGATAGAATCATCATCGTGATCGAATACGGGAGTAAATGGATCATGACAACTACGATAAAAAGATTAATGATTTCATCGACATCCTCATGATCAGATAAATCAAACAAAGGTGTAGATGAGAAGCAAGAATGTTCACCCTCTGTGTTCCCGGAAAAAGCAGATGAAAAATCAAGTGGATTTTCAACGAATAGTTTGTCTTCTTCGCTGTCAAATGATGAACTGACATCAAGTGTGTTCTGCGAATGATCAGCAGTGGATGCATCTGTGGATGGGTGTCTTAACTTAAGAAAATAAAAATATTAATGTGTATTAATAAAATATGGGTGAAAAAGTTCTAAATGACGAGGATCAAGCCAGTTCTAATCTTAGCCATTGATTAGGGACTTAATCTCGGTCGTTGAATCGTCAACAGGAAAAGTATAAGAGGAGGCTTGAGGGTCAGTCGAAGATACACCAAGAGAGATCAGTCAGTTCGATTTTCTGGGGCGAGGTTCACTGAGGAAATCGAGAAATGGATCAGTTGCAGTGAGGGGCAGTTCAGCAGGAGGCCAAAGAATACATAGCAGAGAGGCAACACAGTGCCGGGAGAAACAACGCAGTGCCGGGAAAGACAACGCTTGCCCTAGAAGGGCTAATGCAGAGGCCGTAGAGTTGACGCACAGGACGCAGACGCAGACGCAGGCAGCGCAGACGCCGTAGAGGTTGACGCTGGGCCTCAGAAGCAGCGCTGAGGAGATTCCGTGGGGCAGATCAGCAGATTCTGAGCCGGGATAGGGTGACGCAGCTCTTGGAAGAGTGACGCAGTTCTTGAGCATTGCTTTGAGCAACTTTCGCTGACCAGCATAGGGAACAACCATAGTCGTTGTGGGGTTTGATCATCTAGTTGCCGATTTGCCAGAATATCTGTCTCTGGATAGAGGTACTACTGCCGAGGATATTCTCTGTTGGGTGAGCCATTTCTGGCACCCTAGTTGTATTCACGAAATCTACTTAATAATACAAACCCTCTATATGTTGCACCGGTTTTCCCGAATTGGGTTTTTCTGGGGACGATTGTCCAAAAATAACGGTGTCCCTTGTGTTATTGTCTCAGTTTATTTCAGTGCATGATCTGTATATTTGTGAAGGCTGCAATAGTGTTTACTTCGATGTTTATGCAATTAAATAACTTGTTAATGTAAAGAACAAGTAGGAGATTGTAAACTAGTAATTGCAGTAGGGGTTTCTGATGTGTTAGATTCAGGAATTTTCACAGATTCATCAATCTTAAAGTTTCAAGCTTTCAAAATTCAATATATAGCATTTACCATCATTGGTCACCAAAGTTGTACTTGTAAGCTAAGTGTAACCATTACAACAAAGAATATCTAAGATGAAATGAAATGAAACAACTTTCAACTTTCACGAAGCATCATATTCATAATTCATTACCAATGAGTTATAATTGCCAACTTCAAACTTCAAACTTAAATTGTCATATATTGTTTACAAAAAATATCATAATAAATATGAAAGAGTCAACAGTTATAAAAACTACTAGAAATTAGAAAAGAAAAGTAAATCTATTATCTATTGCTAATGCTTGGGCCTCTTGCCGCCACGAGAAATGTCTAATTTTTGAGTCTTGTTGGAAAATCAGGATCTTTGTCATTAATATCACCCTCTAAGCATTAACATAAGATAGAAAAAACATAGCATGTCAAGTCAAGATTTTGTTTGAGTGATGGGTACATTTTTAGTAGGGTCATGATAGAGGAGTTTGACAACCAATGTCACTAACATCAAGGTACATAGAGGGATTGGTGCTCTTGATTAAATACGAGTTCCATACCCTAATACATGACAAAATCCAATGGAAACATTGCAATCCCCCCAATCCTGAAATCCTAAAAAACTGATAAGTCTGCTGGATTTTGAATGAGATCTAAAATTCTACTTTCTCCATATGAAATCCAATGAGGTCAAAACCACTCTCAAACATCCTAAGTCATTTCATGGTAATGTTAAAAATTTAAGTAAAAGGATGAAAATGAAGATTAAGGAGAATGACATATCAATACTAGGGCCATAAGCTTGATCATTAGGTTGCCCCATGCAAAAATTATTTGTTTCTTTGAAAAAAATTGCGTTTGCAATGTTATTGCATTTTTTTTTGCAAAAAAGGCTAGGGAGTGAAAATTTCGCTCCCGGGTTCGCTCCCTGCGGGAGTGATTTCCGGAGCGCGATTTAGGAGCGGGTTCAAGGGGGGGAAGACGCTCCCCCGCAACCTTTATCTCTTGTTTGGTTGGGCTTCAATTGAAATGGTTGGTAAGATGCTTTCAGCCCTTGTATTAGGGTGATGCCTATAACAACACATTGATCTTCATTCAGTAAATTAAGGGTTTTGGATCTCCTTAAAGTTGGATCTCCTTTTGTGACTCTGAAACTCATTCATGGCATCATATTATACAGTTGTCTCTATGAAGGTATGTCTGATTATAGTATGCAAATTGACTGTGACAACCGTGAGGCAATGTTTGACAGTAACCTGGAAGGGTTAATGGTTGAATGCTGAGTGATACAACTATATGACAATTCATCTTTTACTGTAATGAAGTGTGACATGGATGAGAACATATGGCATGGAAGTGAACGTAGACATGACCTCATTTATATTTGACAGTTCTTATGATCTTGAACCT
Source organism: Pinus tabuliformis (assembly GCA_031772625.1). Classification (NCBI taxonomy): domain Eukaryota; kingdom Viridiplantae; phylum Streptophyta; class Pinopsida; order Pinales; family Pinaceae; genus Pinus; species Pinus tabuliformis. The sequence continues at coordinate 880,209,164 of CM062814.1, forward strand.
TGACCGTGACAGAGATATCATAGAATCTTTGTATAACAGCAATATGTCTTATGAGCCAAGGGTTGTTTAATGAAGTATGACAATGACCTTGTTTAGATATTGTTGTTGACTGGCTTGTTGACATGAATTACTTAAGCTAGGCTTTACAAGTGTTCATTATACAACTCCTTGTATGATCTGGTGAATTGGCAGATTGCAGTAATCCTTTCAGACCTTGATGACAGTAAGCTTGTAATAGTAGAGTCAATTCTTCGACAGTAAGCAGTCCCGTGGCTTGTCCTTGAAGTGATTGGTTATATTGTTGGGCATGTAGTTGCAATGGACCCTTGTATTGCATGTAACGACCCAGCTAAATTGATCCATTATATAAAGTTTTAAACTTTATAATAAAGCAAATGTGATGAAATTTAAACAATAAATATGTTAAGTTTTATAAATACAATTTAGATTTATAAACATATATAAGTTAAATTTTATAAAATATATAATTAAACTTTATAATATACATATATTAAATTTACAAAATATATAACTGAACTTTATAATATAAATCTTATAAACTATATAATGGAACTATATATATATATATATATATATATATATATTTAAATGTTATAAGATAAAGCTGAACTTATAAATATACATATGCTAATAGCGTAAAACAACCGTATGCTATAGCATACCTAAAAATCATTACAGGAACCATTAAAAGGGGGCGCGTCCAAACCAACTGAAAATTTATGGCAGAGCGCACCTTGCCGGGAAAAGATCTGAGAGTTAATTTGCATGGAGGGCGTGTCGAGTCGCAGGAAGGCGGTGGCTGCAGGTAGGAGGGCGGCCACCGCCAGGCCCGTAGATAAAAACCGGGAGTCTGGATCGAGAAAGGGGAAAAAAACCAGAGAGGGGCAGAGAGAACTAGAGCAGAAATCCACCAGGAGAAAACCAGGAGAAGATAATTATCTATTGGAAGAGCTTTAAGCCGTCTGAGGTTCTGGGCACGGAGGGACAAAGAGCTTCTGTTGAGCAGCTTTCTGGATTGAGCAGCTAGGTTTGCTCAGTTTGGTTGGGTGGTATTGGTCTCCCGGAGATTGGATCAAAATAGCCATGGCATCACCAGCAGCAGAATCACCAGTTCAGTAGCAGAATCAGCAGCAGTTAAGGTAAGTACAAATTAATTCTTCAGGCTTTCTGTATTTTAGATTTTAGTTACTGTGTTTTGTCATTACATATGGTATCAGAGGGTGTTGTTCAAACCCTTTTCGACCTTACAGGCCACAATTTGTTGTTCTTGGTATATGAAGAATGAAATTGATTTAAAAAAAAAAAAACCCTCTACAGGCTGTCGTCTCTGTATTTCAGTCACTGCCCTTTTCTGCAAAAAAAATAATCGTTTGTGTCCATTGTGATAGCGTATATGGGAAATTCTCTCAATTGTTTTCATGAGTACCCGCTTATTGCAGCAAGCAAGAAAACGGAGAGAACGCCATGTAGAAATTATGTTCGAAGATATTGTGAAGTTTTACAGGTGTAAAAGAGTTTGGAGTTTCATTGCCAGGCATATTTTACAAGCCAGCCAATATTGGCCTGAGCGGAAATGTGACAGTTGTTCAGGGTATCTGACTCGTTCACTCTTACTGAAAATAAAATAGACATGGACTATTGATATGCCACCAAGGACAATAAATCTTGAAACCACGAATAAATGCCCAACTCATGAAACCAAATTAATCATGCACAGTCACATAATACAATAGAATTTTAAAACGGGATAATAGTAGTAACATAAAAATGATAATATTAGAGGGTTCATCGGTTTAAAGGGATTGTTTTAAGTTAGTGTCGGCTGTAGTATGGGTTTGAATCTCATTGAATCTTGCCGATCGCCAGCCACTATTATAAGCAGCGGTTGAGGCCGGCATCATTATCACCGGTGGTTGAGCCGTCCTGCATATTATTATCATTAACCATTTAATAGTACTAATTATTAATTCAATGTCTTCTCTATGTCGTTTTCTTTTTTTCTTTCTTTTTATATATAGTGATAAAAAAAAATCGACAATAATACGAATTATTGGTTCATAGGTGTGCAAAGTTTCTTAAATCAAAGAAATAACATTAGGCTATCCCAGGTTCTCCGTCAAGCTACTCGTCCTTCCCTAACGATACTAGAGTATAAGGGAACTATAAAGTTCTATTGATAAGTAGCGAACGGGTGAAGTGAAGTAATTTAATCAAACCTTGACGAAACAAACAAGAAAAACCGACCGTTGAAATTAATATATCTTGCTAATCTGAGGAAGAAAACAAAGCCTACTTTTTGAAAAATTCAAAAAAAGCGGGAATATCGTTTACCGAAAAGACAGGAAATGAATACATCCTAAATAAAAGTCAAAATACATGCATAGAATATGACAAAATATGTTATGCTGTAGTATCATATGTAAATAATACATAAGTTATTTTGAATATGCTGATGCACATTTTACAAATGCATGGGTAAGTGTATGATTGCAGATAAATGATCCAATTTCCGGGATGACCACGTGATGACAGAACCTCAGATCAGTTAAAGCTCAAAGTGATTCTATGATAAGGTATTAGCCCAAATTTTACTGGGAGGGGTGGAGGTGTTACCCACCGTTTATCCTTCGAACCCTGGAGTCATGGGAGGACTGTGCGAGTCACGCTCCCCTAGACGTGTGATGATGACTGCCGGATGCCTACTGAGAATCAGGTCGGTATAACCGACGCTGTCACCTTAGAGTTATGAATGGTTAGATCAGTGAAACTGACGCCATGGCATACTCCAGTAGAGGACGGATAGGATGGGAGCGGAAGAGATTAGGAAGGATAGGATGATTTTGAATAGCTTGGGGACCTGGATAGAAAAGGTCATGTCCATTAAAACCTTGAACCTAAAACTCTAAACTTCGGGATGAAGTTCTCAGAAGGGGGGGTGTATGTAACGACCCAGCTAAATTGATCCATTATATAAAGTTTTAAACTTTATAATAAAGCAAATGTGATGAAATTTAAACAATAAATATGTTCAGTTTTATAAATACAATTTAGATTTATAAACATATATAAGTTAAATTTTATAAAATATATAATTAAACTTTATAATATACATATATTAAATTTACAAAATATATAACTGAACTTTATAATATAAATCTTATAAACTATATAATGGAACTTTATAATATATATATATATATATATATTTAAATGTTATAAGATAAAGCTGAACTTATAAATATACATATGCTAAGCGTAAAACAACCGTATGCTATAGCATACCGAAAAATCATTACAGGAACCATTAAAAGGGGGCGCGTCCAAACCAACTGAAAATTTATGGCAGAGCGCACCTTGCCGGGAAAAGATCTGAGAGTTAATTTGCATGGAGGGCGTGTCGAGTCGCAGGAAGGCGGTGGCTGCAGGTAGGAGGGCGGCCACCACCAGGCCCGTAGATAAAAACCGGGAGTCTGGATCGAGAAAGGGGAAAAAAACCAGAGAGGGGCAGAGAGAACCAGAGCAGAAATCCACCAGGAGAAAACCAGGAGAAGATAATTATCTATTGGAAGAGCTTTAAGCCGTTTGAGGCTCTGGGCACGGAGGGACAGAGAGCTTCTGTTGAGCAGCTAGGTTTGCTCAGTCTGGTTGGGTGGTATTGGTCTCCCGGAGATTGGATCAAAATAGCCACGGCATCACCAGCAGCAGAATCACCAGTTCAGTAGCAGAATCAGCAGCAGTTAAGGTAAGTACAAATTAATTCTTCAGGCTTTCTGTATTTCAGATTTTAGTTACTGTGTTTTGTCATTACATTGCAGATGAGCAGAGGATGGTGGCAGGAGTAGTGATAGCAAATGAAGCAGTAGTTGCAGCAGCTTGTTTCAGTAAGAGAAACAGTGGTGAGTAGCAGCAAAAGGGCAAGAAAGGAAGTATGAACAAAAGCAGTAGATAGTGAGGGCAACAACAAAGGAAATATATAGTGAGGGTAGCAATATGGACAGAAGCAGTGGTTGCAGATAGTGAGGGCAACAACAAAGGTAGTGTGGACAGAAACAAGAGGCTACAAATTGTTTGTGATAGTGGAGGAACACTGACTGATTGTAAAGGAGGTTGAAGACTCCAGCAGACTATGTCTGCAAACATCTTCAGACTTTGGGAGCTTTAGCTTTCTTGGGGAGTGTTTCACTTCCTTCCAGGCTTACCTGCTAAATTGTTGTTGTATGTACACCATACATAACATAACTGAGTTTTTATTGAGCCAATACTTGTATACTATTTATTTGATATGATGATGATGTGATGATGTAAATGTTTATGATAATACTATGAATGTTTTAATTAAATAGAATTGAGAAAATCTGGGAAATTCTGATTCACCCCCTCAGTGTTTCCAACACCGGGTCCCCATGTCAGGTGACTTAGCCTACCACCTTGGTACCACTATCTACAAATGTGACACTAGTGGCAAGACTAACCAGTGAAGCAAACTTTGTGTCAAACCTGGCGGAAAACTCATCCACCTCTGCCGAAGTTGCTACGCCCTTCTTCTTTCCACTCTTGTTGGGACACTGAAAGGCATAGCGGCCCATCTTCTTACAAGCAAAGCATCTCACTTCGCTGATGTCCTTCTCTTTGGCCTTCTGCTTTGTAATGTCTCTATTTTTATTTTTCTCCATAGTACAGCCAATGTGGATTTCCAGGGTAGGGGATGGCCAGGTCAGTGGAGCAAGTTTATGTCATCAGGGGTTCCGATGGAGTTTTGAGGAGTTTTCATGGGGTCTGATGGCATTCACTTGGCATATTCATCATCATGAGCAGTTCCACACATCTTGTTTTTGGTTCCATGACTTTCTGATAATTCCCATAAAACGGGGTTATTATTGGCATAACTTAATTAATTATGCTTGAGGTGGCATTCCAGGGAGATTAATTGATGGAACACCTCAGTGTAATATCTCATTAGAACCAGAACGAGAAGATCTATAAAATGAGATGTTGAAAGTGACTTCTAGTGGCCAAAGAGAGTATGGTGGGCGATTTACCATTTTCCTTAATTAAAAATGACTTTAATTAGTCATTTAATTAAGGAAAAATAATTAATTAGAGGAAATGGGCCAAAAGTGACTTAAGTAAAATAAAATAAAATAAAAATGGTCACTTAAGATAAAGTCAATGGAGGAGCTTCTAAAATAATACTAAAATAATAAAATAAAATGCTTCTAGAGGCTTGGAGATCTATCCATCAGATCTATAAAAAGAGGAGGAGAAGATCATTTGGGACATCTAGGATCTGATATTGTTTCTTGTATGAGAGGTTGAGAACCCAGTTCTCTACTCCAACAGTAGCCCCAGGACGGAAACCCTCGGGTGATTCAGTGAGAGTGGGCGAACACCCATCTCTTCCCTTGGTGAATCCATTCAGGATTCACAGGTTGCAGTTTATTGGTTTTCAGTTTGTTTGGGAGGTTGGTTGCGGCATTATTGTATATCTGTTTGAGGCCAACTTATCTCAACTATGTGGGTGTATGTGCATGTAAACCCCAGTTTATCTAATATAATAAAGCTGAGGTTGTTCTGTTCATTGTGTTATGGGATTGCAGTACTTTTTATGTTTAATTTTACATGGCAATCTTCTGTTTATGAATGAAATTTTTATCTGGAATTTTTGCGAGTTAAAAATGAGCTTGTTCTAAATTTATCTCACTTGGGACATTACAGTGGTATCAGAGCATTGAACTTGGCTCAGCCTGCGGGTTTGGGTTTTCAGTTTTAACTATTCAAGGGTTTATTTTGGAAGTGCCAAAGTCATCCTTTGTTGCATGATTTTTATTTTTGTGCCAAGATTGTTGTTGCCATTAGTTTTGCAATGAATTTGAAGGATTGAAGAGTTGGAGCATTGTGATATTAATTTGTCTTATTTAGAGCAGTGTGCAGAGCTGGGCAGACTGAGAAATTCACACTAAATTGGGGCTTTGATAGATTAGCTACAATTTGCCCAATTATTTTCTGGGTTTTTTTGGGTTTTATGAGAGGAGTCCATGGTTGAAATTTCAGAATTTTTCGAGCAATATTCGAGCTGGAAATAAAAATTCCTTCAATAATATGTTTTACCAGTGAACTGGGTAATTCACACCACTTGGTGAGCTTGATCTTGGCTTGGATGTAAGCCAAACCGTTTCTAGGTTTTTATGGTTTTGGTGAGAGGAGCTCTAGGGTAAATTTTCATAATTTTCTGAGCAGTTTTAACTTTTAAGGGAAGAAACTTTGTTTCTTCATTATTAGCAGCAACAATACTTTATGGGCGATGTGTGCTACTAGTTTGGGCCATTTCTAGCACTTGGGTCTACTTTTGGGTTTCGCATGCATGCATTGTGGTATCAAATTCATTTGAGCATTATAATTCTCTCAAGAATTTTCCTCTCATACTTATTTATGTTGCAAGTGTTTCCACTTTATTTGCAAAGTGTTTGACAAAAGTACTACTTGCTAACTGTTTGTTAAAATTTCTCAAAGAAATTTTTTTATTTGTTGAGTTAGTGAGAGAGTATGGTGGGTCTACATGAGGTGTTCATATTATATTTGGACCTCTATGTAATTGTTGAGTGTGACTTGTGAGGGAATTGTTGTACTGTTATTGCTGTATTATCATGTACTTGTCCTCATTGAGCTGAAGCCATGGAGAAACTCACAAAACTCCTAAATAAATTGGAAAAATTAAACAATGACCCTTGGAACCACCATGCATCATTGGACCAGAAACCCAAGCAAGACAACAAACCTTTATCAAGAGGGATCTATGCCATTCTTCAAAAAGAACAACCAAAGGATGTGCAGAAGGGGCAGGAAATAGGGCACAAAATATTTGCACTAGGGACAGATTTGAAGCACATGAGGGTCACATGGAAAGTCCTTTTCAAACTGGATGAATTGGATGCACTCACTTCCGAAGTGAACCAGTTAGAAGGGAAGAAACTCATTTGGGCTCTAAGACCAGCTATGGTTGCTCTCATACAACCCAAGTTCTTGGAGGAACCTTGTGAAGGGGTTAAACTTCTAGTTGCATCTTGTCTCAGTAACATCATGAGACTGATTGTCCCCATAGCTCCTTACAATAATGATGTTATGTGGAAAGTTTCCAGACTGCTGATAGAAACCTTCCGAGACTTGGACAACAATGCAGGCTCTACCTTTGGGAAGAAGCTTGATATTCTAGAAGGCATGGCCATGACTAGGACTTATGAGATTCTGTTTGATCTAGAGTGTGACAATTTGATCCTACAGATATTCCAATGATTCTTCAACATTAGGAAACATCATCCCAACAAAGTCATAACACACATGCAGTCCATCTTGTCCTCATGTATGAGAGGCCGTGATGTCATTTGTCGGGAGTTGCAGTCTTGATTGTTGTCTATTTGGAGGAGAGAGTAGTTGGTCTAACCTACTTCTTATGAGCTAGCCGAGAGGTTGGTTGAGTAGAACATTGGGCTGTTTAGGAGGCAGTTAACTAGGGAGGAGCAACTCAGGATTGGGGGATCATGCAGCAGGAGTGAGATGAAGAGGAAGGGACTTTGCTTTATCTGCAAGGGACCTTGGGGACCTGACCACTCATGCTTGAGTGACACTGAGGAGATGACATCGGTAGAGCAGGGAGATATTCTTTATGTCTGTCAGGATGAGGACTCTTCGTTAGACAAGCCCAGGGTTCATACGATGATACCTCTGAGGAGCACGAGCGAGCAGGCATGTGGAGTTGATGACAGTAGCCCAGATGTGCATCCATGTGTGGTAGGGGAGTATGGCGAGCAACTGATTGTTCCCATGAGGGAAGGAGATCTGGGAGTGGATGAGCGATTGATGTTTCAACATAGAGAGCACATAGAGGAGCATGAGTCATGTAGAGTTGTTGACAGCAGGCCAGATTCATATGATGAGCAGATAGTGGGTCCTAGGAGAGACATTCAGGATGATGAGTCACCAATGGTGATTCAACATGAGCAACATATGGTGGATCATGAGTCAGCTGAGGAGGATGATGTGCGCAATATGCATGGTGAGCCTTCTAGGGAGGGCTAGTTGGAGGTTCATATTGAACCCGTGATGGTGGAGGATGAGCAACCACCCTTGGGGTCAGTCATTGATGAGGAGCAGACAGATGTACAAACAACTGGCAAGGTGACAATATTCGTTGACACTTGTCCTCAGGAGATGTTGGAGTATGATAGGACAGTTTGGCAGGAGATTGGTGGACTGGAGGAGCGTGGAGTTTCCTATCAGGTGAGGGAGATGGTAGTGCATCCATCTTTGGGACTACCCATTGATGAGGTGCAAACAGATGTAGTGGCAGCCAGACGGGCTACAACACTTTGAGGCAGCAACCCTCTCTAGGAGTACATAGATGGGGCTTGCAGCACAGTTTGCCCACTTTTTCCCATTAGAGGGAGAGAGGCAGGATTTCTTGGACATGTTTTGATTGTCCAGGTAGAGCATCAGGAGTTGAGCATGGACTAATTTCAGCATAGCAGACGTATCCCTTGCACAGGTGTCCATGCATTGGATTGGCGAGAGATCATGAGCTGGTATCCTTTTGATGGAGTATCATTTTTAGTCAGGAGCATTGTATTGCAGGAGCCCTTAGAGGTGAGGGATATCACATGCTTCAGTTGGCAGCAGGATGTAGGCTGGCCACTCATCAGTATTTCAGCACGACATCAGCGTGATGATATTGACCTTGGTCTATGCCAAGGGTTGGATTGGAGAGAGGTGATGAGTTGGTACGTGATGGATGAAGCAACATCCACAATCGGAGTTATAGCACAACAGGAGTCGTGGAGCATTGATGCTCCTTCTTGGTGGCAATGGGATCCAAGAGGATTTGTTGATGACAGGTTTAGTTGGAGATTGGTCTGGGATCTGGGCATTGAGGGGTCCATTCATGGTGGGTTGACACAGGAGTAGAGCATCACCCAGTGGTTCATATGGGATCCGAGCATTGGGTCTCAGTTGCATTGGACCACCAGATTGGTCCACAGATTTGGATTGCTTGAGGGCAAGCAATCTTGGGGCGGGAGGACTGTAATGTCCCCATTTTTATTTTTCTCCATAGTACAGCCAACGTGGATTTCTAGGGCAGGGGATGGCCAGGTCAGTGGAGCAGGTTTATGTCATCAGGGGTTCCGATGGAGTTTTGAGGAGTTTTCATGGGGTCCAATGGCATTCACTTGGCATATTCATTATCGTGAGCAGTTCCACACATCTTGTTTTTGGTTCCATGACTTTCTGATAATTCCTGTAAAAGGGGGTTATTATTGGCATAACTTAATTAACTATGCTCGAGGTGGCATTCCGGGGAGATTAATTGATAGAACAACTCAGTGTAATAGATTGTTAGAACCGGAACGAGAAGATCTACAGGATGAGATGTTGAGAAGTGACTTCCAGTGGCCAAAGAGAGTATGGTGGGCGATTTACCATTAAGAAAAATAATTAATTAGAGGAAATGGGCCAAAAGTGCCTTAAGTAAAATTAAATAAAATAAAAGGGGTCACTTAAGATAAAGTCAATGGAGGAGCTTCTAGAATAATAATAAAATAATAAAATAAGATGCTTCTAGAGGCTTGGAGATCTATCCATCAAATATATAAAAAGAGGAGGAGAAGATCATTTGGGACATCTTGGATCTGATATTTTTTTTGTATGAGAGGTTGAGAACCCGGTTCTCTACTCTAGCAGTAGCCCCAGGACGGAAACCCTCAAGTGATTCAATGAGAGTGGGCGAGCACCCATCTCTTCCCTTGGTGAATCCATTCAAGATTCACAGGTTGCAGTTTATTGGTTTTCAATTTGTTTGGGAGGCCGATTGCGGCATTATTGTATATCTGTTTGAGGCCAACTTATCTCAACTATATGGGTGTATGTGCATGTAAACCCCAGTTTATCTAATATAATAAAGCTGAGGTTGTTCCTGTTCATTGTGTTATGGGATTGCAATACTTTTTCTGTTTAATTTTACATGGCAATCTTCTGTTTATGAATGAAATTTTTATCTGGAATTTTTCTGAGTTAAAAATTTGAGCTTGTTCCAAATTTATCTCATTTGGGACATTACATGCTTCCCCTTCTGTTGCTTGGCCCCAGTAGAAGACCCCTTCTTGCCCTTAGTTGTGAGGGAAGCATTCTCCTCATTTTATTCCACCACGTTGGTTGCCACTCTTGGCACTCCTCTTGGTCTCATCCCACATCCTCCAATCAGGAAAATGCTTTCTAGCAACAATTCCATCTATGAATCCATCCCACTGCTTGGGAAAACCATTCAATGCTGTCCTTACCAACTAGTCCTCAGGGATAATCTCTCCCACTGCACCCAACTCATCTCTCACTTGTGTGATCTTGGTGAGGTATGAGGTCACCGTGTCAGTCTTGGTCATCTTGTTGTTTCTTAGCTTCAGATGCAACACCATCGTCCTATTTTCATTGGAGCTCTAGGAAGTGTTACTAGGGAATCCCACATCTCATGGGAAATTTTTTTCCCTGTAACATGAGGGAATAGGTGGTCTTTAATAGCATCAAGAATGGTCCTCCTTGCTTTCACATTTCGTTTGTTGAAGCCTGCCAAGTGAACTGGATCATTGGGAGGTTGTATTGCACTCTCTACAATATCCCACAACTCAACTTCCTCAAGCAACAACATCATTCTCTCCTTCCATGGGCCAAAATTATCAGCCCCACTCAGCCTATTGTCAACCCTCAGTTCAGTAGCCATGACCATCTCAACCAACACTGCTTCTTAATCATTGAAAAAATAAAGGCAGTAACAATCTCCCTCTCAACCACTATTCTTTGGTATATTAGGCAAGTTTTATGCTTGTTGTAGGTTCACTGTTTATCGGTTGAAGGTTTCACTAACTGCTATTGAAGCATAAAAACTGATAGCTTGTTGGCTTGAATGTAAAAATACACAAGAGGTATTTGTAATAATAATTTAATAAATATAAAAAATGTACAAGTGATGAATGTTACAATGAAGACCCGCATATATACCTAAGCAGGGGTCCTTTTGTGACTAGGCATGTCTTTTAGACATGCCTTTTCACTTAACTTAATGACTATTTAACATAATCAATATTTAATTATTTAATATTTAGTATTTACATTTATTTTATTTATTTACTTGTTATGAATTATATTCATAACAGCTTTGATATCTTGTAGAAAGTTTTGGTTTCCTGTAGAGCTCCCTTGTTTTAGTCTGTTTGCATGTGGTTTAACGCCCACAACCCCACATGTTAAGCTGATATATAAACTAAATGAAAATTTAAAGGAAACATTACAAGAATACCACTAGACTTTTACTTTTCAGCTGATAGAAAATAAGAGACAAGCATACACATAAATGAGACACTAGGATTTTTGGTCAACTTTGACCCTGGAAAAACCCACAAGGGGAAAACCAGTCTAGAAGGAGTTTTTATTTTGCTTATCTCAGGAAATTATCACAGCATTAAAAACAACACATAAGGGTACTTATCTCTCCCCTGAATTTTGTGCCATTGTTCTGGAAATTCATCCCACTATTCCAACAATTTCTGCCTTGGAATTCGAGCCAATTCGACCTCTTCACCTTGAAAACCGTGCCACTGCTCAACACTTGTACCTTGATTTTTGAGCCACAGTCCAATAGTTCACTACCCAGGAAATCGTGCCACTGGTAGACCTCCTCTGCCTCGAATTTCGGGACACAAGCCTGCCACAGGCAGACTTTGTTGATTTGTGGGCCTATCAGACTGAAATAAATGCTGTTTGTTCCTCCTTAAAATCTGTGTTGGACTTCCTAAAAGTCGTGCCGTAGACCACCTAGAAAATCACGCTGAACCTTCCTTGAATTTCGTGCTATGACCCCTTAAAACTCAGGCTGTCCCTCCTCGATTTTCGAGCTCCTTATCAACTCTTTTCTGCACCAAAAAAATCTCTCTAGCAGCTTCAGACTTCACATTGGAGATACTACAGTCCCTCCTCGAAACGTGTGCTGCATCCATCCTTGGAAATCGAGCCTATAGGTGGTCTTCTCCTACTGTAAACTTGTCTCTCCTTCAGCAAAGTAACAATCTCTGCTTTCCTTCTCCTTCTCCTCCTCCTTGTTCCTCTTCTCCAACAATGCTCATAAAGAATGAGAGTTGCGTACCTTTTTCCTCCCTTTTAATTCTCATTAGGTTGAGGGAACTCTAACCCTTTGATGTATCGCTGAGATTAAATCTCAATGCTCATAAATGAATGGTGGAGATCTAATCTTCACTTGACGCCTTTTTTCATGTGTCCCCCCTCATTAATGAGCCTCCCTAGTCACTTTAATATGTTTTTGTACCTTGTACCTTTTTTCACATAAAGTCAACTTAAAAAAGTAAAGTGACTTTAATAACATAAAATACATAGTACTAAAGTAACTCATAAAGTGACATTTAAGTCACATGACTTTTAATAACTCATAAAGTCACTAGCTAAAAAGGTGTTTTATTGTGTTTTCCTATGCAAAAAGGCTAAAGCACTAGGGAACACCTCCTTGGTACCTTTTCTCAACAAAGTTTGACTTGGGAAAGCCACATGGGGGAAAAACCCAACAACCTTTTCTATAGAGAAATTCTTCAGTTCAACAAGAGACACACCTAGATCATCCAGTCGTTAAGAATGCTTGGTCAAACTTGGTCCACTACCTCCTAGCCAAGTCGTAAGTTTTCCCAACGATCTTGATTGATCTGATCTGCTAAGGTAGAATTTTGTCCTCATACTATGCCTTGGTCCTGTTGCCTTTCATAGAGCTTTTTACCTCAAAATTTCGGTCCTTCCACAGTGTTACCACAGAGATATTCGGTCTTTCAACAGAGTGCTATTACAAAGATATTCGATCCTTCAACACAGAGGTCCAATCACAGAGATTCGGTGCTACCACAAGTGAGCTGTAACAAATATTCGTTCCTTCAATAAAAGTCCTGCACTATAGATTCGTTCTGCACTCTTGTCTCCTTCACATGGTTAAACAAAGGATATTATGTTTTGATGAAATGGTCCGAATTGCCCAATGAGAGGAGGTCGAGTGCCTTATAAATAGCAATGTTGCGAACATCGCGATCGAGATTAAATTGGCGAGGGGAAAAAGTCGGAAAAATCGGGAAAAAATCGACATATACAAAATATTCATTTTTTTTCAAATTTTTTAATATCTAAAGCATCTACAACATAAAATAAATGCATTGACACATAAATATTATAAAGGAACTAATATATAAGATATGTAATATCATTTCTAGTGCTACATCACAAATAACAATGAATCATGTACTGAATAGTAAGTCATGAGTCCCAACTCAGCCTCAAAATATCAACAAAAAATTTAATAATGTATCTCATATCATGAGTCATAATGTCATATACAACGAAATGAACCAAATAACTAATACTATTGATTTCCTCTGACCCTCTTGCAAGAAAGTGCAATAGCTTTCCCTCTAGATGCAGATGGCGGTGGAGTTGGCAGTGGATTCCACTGTGCTCTAGAAGCTGAAGAACTAGGAGCTACATGAGGTAGACCACGTCCTCTACTAGTGACAGGGGTAGCCTTCATAGGTGGTGTCACCTCCTCCTGATGCTCCTCTTCCTCCTCTACCCCCTCCACTACCTCCTCTAACCAATCAGTGGCAGTCTCCATGAGAGGTCTCTCGGCCTTAGCCCTCCATGCAACAGTGATGTTAATCTCATCCAATGAGATGGCCTTCATATCACGTGTCCTCTCAAGTTGCCTCACCCACAATCGAAGATTGTAGTAGACATAGACCATGTCATTATGAAAAAATATTATTTAATGAATCCAAAAAATTTATTGGAAATTTGGAATATTTTAAGTTTTAACTTGTTGCGCTTCTTGGTGTGTATTTTTTCAAATACACTCCAGTTGCGCTCTTATCCCGAGGAGCTACATGTTTGGCTGAGCACTTGAATGGCAAGTCTTCGTAGATTGGGTACTCTGCCACCATAACTTCTCCACCATGCATCTACAACAAAATTACAAATAAGATAAACATAAGAAAAAATGAAATTTGAAAGTTGAAGCAAAGTATGAAGTTATGAACTTGAAGAGACGATGAAATTTGAAACAAACTAAAAAATACTGGCATTTTAGTCTTCCTATCAACCACAGCCATGTCAAAGCTAAATGTGCCACCTACCATCCTGTATATCTCCATTTCTTTGGATATTTTTGCACGTTCTGCTGGAGATGGCACCATCCTTTGGACACAGGCGAAGAATCCATCCATGACCTTAGCATCAAATAAGAACCCACAGGGGTAAGAAAATGCAGGGTTAAGGTAGATCCCTGCAGCATGAATGGGACGATGGAGTGTGTTGTTCCGTCGTTCATCAATCACTTCCCATAGGAGTTGTTTTTGAAACTCCTCATCTCCCTTATCATCATAGTAGGCCTGAACGGATTCTTTGGCCCTGTCAATGGCCTCATACAAGTAGCCCATTGCGGGCTTGTCACCATCAACTAATCGAAGAACCTTTACCAACGGTTCTGTTGTCGCGCGGATTGACACGACAACGCTCAGATCGGGGGATGTCACTCTGATCCCTGATCCCTCCGTTTAAGCCTGTCTCCCGTGGTTAAGGGGGGTAGACCCTGTAAGGTGATGGAGGCCAACTGCTAAGCAGTTGGGCTGGGAGACGAGATGCACGATTGAGATAAGCACTAAAACGATTTGATGAATTGAGCAGACCAGTGCCTTAAAAGATCTAAATGATTACTAGCTAGATGATATAAGAACATGAACCACGGACAACAATCATTTATTATCAGATAAAGAGAGCAATGCTTTAAATATCTAGTAAAACCACAAAGCTCTTCAAATAACGATATCCAGCAAACCAAGAGAAATAAATTGCTTTGAATAACAGTGAAACCAGATATCTATTCTGTATTCAGATCTCAGCATGAAAGATATACAATGATAAACAACTGAAGGTGGTAAAAGTAATTCTCCACAAAAAAAGAAATTTTTATGCTTTTCAAATTTTTTTTTTTTTATAAGTAAAAATAAAACTTAATAAAAATCCTAAACGAAAACTAAAAATTATCCTAAAAAAAAAGAAAAAAAAAGAAAAAAGAAAAAAGAAAAAAAAAAAAACTAAAACTAAATCCCCCCTTTTTTTTATATATTTTTTAAATCTAAAATCTAAAACCTAAGAATCTAAAATGTTAACTAAATAAAAATTACAACAATATAAACTATGAAAATCTAAAACTATATGAAAACTTAAATAAAATAAACTCTAATAAATCTAAAGTAAAATTAAAGAAATTAAAATGTAATCACAAAGGAACGGAAGGCTTTTTTTTTTTTTTTTTAAAACAAAATTAAAATTTCATGAAACCTAAATCTATTGCTAACCTACCACTACGCTGCCGGAAATACGAAATAAAAAAAAAAACGATTCGACCCAGCTCTAAAATTCGGATGTAAACGCAGGCAAATGCATATCCAAAATGCTGAATGATGAGATGGCTTTCGTGACAGGGCTCGGAGGTGAGAACGACGGTTTCGTTGGGGTCATACGCATTACCAGATGCGTGGAACGGTTTGGACGAAAGCAAAACCGGAACTAATGCAGCCACAGGATCAACGCGTGGGAGTAAAGATTTTGATTTTTGTTGATGATTAGAGCAAAGGGCTGGCGTGATGCAAGCCCCAGCACGCAAATGTAGGAAGGCGACAGACAAATAAATACCAGAAATAGCAAAATCGTGCCCCTGGCTCAGAAAAGAAGATGGGAAATCAAGAGTGTGTTTGATCCGATGAGGAAAGGCCGTGACTGGGTTCACGCTGCGGGGAGATGAGGTTGCGTAAGGCAGCAAAAAAAACTTCGGTTTTGAGGAATTTGATCGCCAACGCATGTATTGAAACCCAAGCAAATTTTCCAGACACCCACCAGAGAAGCTTCAAGACTAAATACGCAGCGAAATCTCGATATAAGAAATAGTGACGGTGAGGGCTTTGGAAAATACCTGAGACTTACCTGGTAACACGCACGCATATACTCGTGACGGCGATCAATTGCGTATACGATCAGAACGTCTTCTTTCTCTTGTCTTACAGCAAGGAGCCACAGCCTTCTTTCCCTAGCTAACGCTTGGTAACCAAATTGCTTTCTTTCGATCCTCAAGAAATTTGACGGCAGAGGGCAGAGTGAACCGATGTTTTGATTGATAAAATTTTGTGCCCCTTTTTTGGAAGTATGCAGCCAGCGGTTTGGAAAACAGTCAATAGTTTTGAGGTGCGCTGCTATTTCAGGTCGAAATGCTGGAATGAAGTTCCGCTGCCTCTGGCAACAATAACCTATGCAATAAACAAAATTCAAAATTTCCCAGATCAGTTTAACAAAATTGCAGATTTTGGCCCATTTTCAACCAGATTTACGATAATTGCAGTAATGCTTTCAATATATCAGAAATTTGAACTTTGCTGTGAATAGAAGGAAGATCTCTCATGTAAAACAGGAAATAAACTCTTAATGATTAACCCAGGGCCAAAATTAGCTAGGCTCTGCAAAGAAAAGCCTGTGGGAGTCCGCTGGTTCAGCCCAGAACTTCCCCAAACGCCCACAAATACCCTTCACCTAAAGATTTCCTGCACACCTCAAGCAAACATCAGCAAAGAGGGCAAGAAATGCTGCTAGATTTCAAGAAATAATGGAGATACCTGCCATTATTCCAGAAACCCTACAACATTCAAACCCTAGCACGTGAGCAAGATACCTGTACTCACAATACTCTGAAAACCAGCTATTATTAACTGCTGAAAACTGAAATATGCAGAAAAACAAACATCTCACAGCAATTCCAGAGAGTAACACCAGCCAGTTTTGAACCCCAAAGTCTTTTTATTAACCAGAAAATCAGATTACAAGAGAGCTTTTTCAGTACAGACTCACAGATCAGATAAACCTCTAAAATGACCCCCTAAGACCCTATATAAAGGAAATGATCCCAACGGCTAGTTTTGAGTGCTCCATGTTGAAGCGATCTCGACCGTCGATGAGGGTTAAGACATCTCTTAATCTCATCCGTCGATTTTATTAAAAAAAAGATATTTTGCATGCATTCACAAAAATATTATTATTTTATTGTTTAGGGTTTTTGCTTTATTTTATGAACTTTTTGTTATTTTTTATTTATTTTATTATTTTAGTATTTCATTTATTTTCTTAAATGGATCATTCGAACTAAGCCGTTGGAAACATCACCTAGGACCTAGGACTTAGGACTCATGAGGGGATTTACAACATTCTTCAACCCTCAAGACACATTTCATCATGATTTTTACAATTTACATCTCAAAGGGATGAACCCACTTAATACAGACCCTCATAGAACACCCAGTTCTGCGACACAACTATAATCTAGCAGATTAACACACTAAGATTCTCCTAAAGTTCTAATGACAAAATCCATCCCGGCTTTGGGGTCAGGTTTGAAGGAAAACTCTGCCGATCGTAGATCGGTGAGACGAAAAACCTCCCGGGACGTAGATCATCATTAGAAAGTTAGGTCCACCTAGGCAACTTTACATACATGACTCTGATCTGCTTAGATTATTTACAATTCATACATGCAGACTGGGTTTACAACAAAAATGATCAAGTTGTTGATGACTGTAGGCTGGCACGGACACGTCGCTCAGGAGCTACCCCTCTCTGCCAACAGAAAGGAGGTGTACTGCATGGGTAGTTGACCGGTAGTGGTCAACATCTGGCTCTACTTGGGGACACGTTGCTGCACTGGTAGGAATGTGAGAATCCAGAATCTGCATCCATACAACACACAAATAAAAATAAGTAGCGTCCATTCCAAAATCATCATATACATTAAGTACAGGAAAGATAAAAGCTCTTCATTTATTGACTAACTAATAACATGAAAAGTAAATCTAATCCTAAAAACAGAAATGAAATGCTGAAAAGACAAGGAGTAGGGATAGAAATACAATACAAAAGATGCCCCATGGCATCAGATATCATCTCTGAAGAACAGCTTGAGCATTTGGCCGTTCACTGGTAGATCAAGTGGTTCGCCATCCAATCTGCTCAAGTAGAATGAGTTTGGCCCAGCTATATCTCTAATGATGTATGGTCCCAGCCACAAGCTGTCAAACTTCTTATGCTTTCCCGGTTTTTCATTTTTGCGATCCCAAAGTAAAACCATATCTCCAACCTGCAAAGATCTAGATCGAGAGCATTTATCAAAGCTTTTCTTAATATTAGATTGATTTTTACATATAGTTTCAAAAGCTGTCCGACGAGTCTCATCTAATTCCACAATCTGATCTATCCTATTCTGAACAACATCTTTACTAGTGGAAAATTTTTGGAGAAGCTGATAAGCTGGCAATTTTAGGTGCACAGGTAAGGTAACATCCAAGCCATAAACCAATTCAAAGGGAGATTTACCAGTAGATTTCTTCTTAGTAATTCTGTCTGCCCACAAAGCATACTTGATTTTGCTGTCCCAAGACTTCTTGTTATCTCCTACTATTTTCTTGATAATGGTTATGAGATTTTTATTACTTGATTCAGCCAAACCATTACCCTGAGGATAGTAATTCGATGAATGAGATAAGACAATGCCATACTTGAAACAAAAAGATGTAAACTCTGAAGAACTAAAAGCCTTGGCATTGTCCGTAGTGATCTTAGCGGGGACACCAAATCTAGTAATGATATTATTCTCAATGAAATCCATAATCACCTTTTCAGTGGCATTCTTAGCAGGAATGGCTTCGACCCATTTAGTGAAATAATCAGTAGCAGTCAAAATCCAAGAGTAGCCATTGCTAGAATTTTCATGGAACTTCCCTATGAAGTCCAGACCCCAATGCTGAAAAGGTGCCTCTACAATAACAGGTTGTAGAGGAAGGGCAGCAAGCTTCTACTTCCCAGTGAACAGTTGACAGGCTTGACACGTTCTAACAAACTTGTGCACATCAGAAAAAATCGAAGGCCAATAATAGCCAGCTCTCAGGATTTTGTGGGCGGTAGTTCTAGCAGCATAGTGACCACCACAAAATCCTGAATGAAATTCGGAGATTAATCTTTTGGACTCAACATCGTCAACACACCTAAGCACTATGCCCTCAGGATTTCTCCACCCAAGGCCATCCTTCATAAGGCAGTACTTAGTGGCTTTTAGTCTAAGAGCCCTTCTCTTATGAGCGACTAAGTGGTTAGGACATGCAAGATTTGTCAAGTAGTAAACTATGTCCTTATACCATTCATGCTCAGCTAACCTTCTTAATTCTGGTGAAGATAGATCGTCAAGGCAGAACAAACCAAGAGTCTTTTCATTACTTTCAGCTAACATTTGAGCTAAACCTTGGCCTTTGATCAGCTTAGTGGGTCTAATTTCTAAATCATACTCTTGTATCTTAGTAACCCACCTAGCACGAGTCCCTAAGCAATCAGTTTGAGTTAATATGTCCTTAACGACAGAATGTGGGACGAAAGCAATGATCTTAGAATAACCCACATAAGTTTTAAAATGCTTAAGAGACTTGACCAGGGCATAAGCCTGCTTTTCCATGGTATTGTACTTCAATTCGGAGTTTTGAAGTGCTCTACTCATGAAAGCAATAGGCTGCTCATGACCATCTTTATTCTTTTGAAGCAAGACACCGGCAATGGTATCTTCAGAAGCGAAAGAAAAAATCATGAAATCCTTGGAGTAATCAGGACTAACTAGGACAGGAGCTTTCGCGATAGCAGACTTGATTTCTTGGAAAGCCTTTTTGCCCTCTTCTTGCTAGACAAATTTCGCATCTTTCTTCAGAAGACTTTGAATGGGCTTAGCTATTTCCGCATAATTTGGGATGAATCTTCTAATAAAATTTATCTTCCCAAGGAAAGACTGAAGGGACTTTAGGTTATGCGGGAGAGGAATCTTTTGAATTGCTTCAACTCGTTCGGGATCGACCTTGACTCCTTCCTTAGAAATGATATGACCCAGTAATTTCCCTTCTGTTACCCCAAAGACAGATTTAGCCGGATTCAAAGAAATTCCATATTCTCTGCATCTATCGAAAACTTTCCTAAGATGATCTATATGACTGATACCATCTTTAGAGAAAACAGTAAGATCGTCTTGGTAGATTTCGATAATTTTCCCGATTAACCCTTTGAAGGCATAATCCATGGCCCTCTGGAAAGTAGCTCCAGCATTTGTTAACCCAAATGGCATTCTGATGTATTCAAAAGTGCCCCATGGTGTTGTGAATGTAGTCTTGTGTCGATCTTCCTTTTTAACCCAAACTTGATTATACCCAGAAAAACCGTCTAGCAATGACATCATTCCAGACCCAGTTACTCTTTGCAACAAAGTTTCCATTTTTGGCAAAGGGTAATTATCCTTTTTGCACGCTAGATTAAGGTTTCTAAAATCGACACAAAGTCTTATTGTACCATTCTTTTTCCTGACAATCACTAAATTCGAACACCATGTCGAATGCCTAGTTTGAGCGATGATCCCTGCTGCAAGCATTTTCGCAAGCTCTTTCTGGACCAGGGGGGCTAACTTAGGATTAATCTGCCTAAGTTTCTGCCGGAAGGGTCTAGCATTTTCGTCCTTTAATGGAATGGTATGCTCCATAATATCCTCCCTATAGCCCTTCAATTCGTCATAGGAAAAAGCTAAAACATCTCGATATTCGCGAAGTAAATCGGTTAACTTTTTCCTTTCCTCCAAACTAGTACCTTTACCGATTTTAACTATTTTCGGATTTTCAGAAGTGCCAATGTTAATTTCAAGGTACTCACCTGGGTCCAACTTGTTTTCTTCTCTCAGCTTCGTGGCATCATGCCGATCAAAATGTTGCTCTAAGGCAACCACATTTCTGGGAGTGGGATTTATGATATGTCCTTGATCTAAAGACCCATCCTCGCCAGAAACTAACCGGAAATCCTCAAACTCGTCTAAACTATTGAGAAAACGAACGACTTGTTTTTCATCATTAAAAACTTGCCAATGCTCCGAGTTGTCTGGAACAGATGGTCTGAATATTACTTCCATTTTAATTTTATCGTTAATTAACTCATCAGACAACTGGAAAGTGGTAGCAGCTACGGCAAGTTCATCTGCCGAACTATTTAGCTCTCTAGGAATTGCTTCAAGGTTAAGGGCATCGAAGTGCTCCATAGTATCCCACACAGCATTTCGATAGTTTCTTAATCTCTGATTTCTACATGTGAATTTGTTCTTAAGCTGCATGATAACCAGATCGGAATCCCCCTTGATGCTAAGCAACTTAATCCTCAAAGCTTTGGCCAATTCAAGTCCCAACAATATGGCTTCATACTCAGCGACATTGTTGGTCGCTTCAAACTCCAAACGATAGGCAAACTTGAATATGTGACCAAGGGGAGACTTAAGCACTATTCCAGCACCCTTACCATGACTAGAGAACGCACCATCGAAGTACATATACCAGACTTCATCTTTAAGATTTTTTACCTTATCATCGGGAGGAATTATGAAGTTAGACATGATAGCATAGTTCCCGATGTCAGATTGTTCTCTAATTATTTCGTTATGAGGCTTTTTAGGATCTTCAACATGAAATTTCCTCGCGGGCTCTCTATTTAGTCTAACGAAACCATCACCACTAGGAGAAGGAATCATAGCATATGACCAATTCATCTGAATGCTTCCCCCTAGATCAGAGGCCCACTTTCTAGATAACAACATACCCCAAGCATCAGGTACATCAACGACAACAATATCCATAACTACCATGATGTCTGGGTAAACCGAAAGATGAACTTGCAAATCCTTGATTAAACCATGTACTTCGATTTTCTTAGAATCCATGGCACATATATTATAGTAGGGTCTGGAAACTCTTAAGTTAAGCTGTTCCATAACCCTTTTAGTCATAACACAAGCAGATGCACCTGAATCCAACATGCAGTTATTCAATTTATACCCATTGACTAATAAGGTGATAAAGAAGGGTTGATGATCCTTGTTATCAGCATCTACGCTTTGCAGATAAATAGGAGCATCATGATAGTCAACCTCACGAATCTTCTGTTGAGAAGCGTTGACTTGAGGACCCTGAATTGCTTTTAGTAACTTGTCTCTTTGGGAAGGGATCTTAGCGATCTCAGATACAGGAACTCAGATTTTAGCATTATTAAACCAACTCCCCAAATCAACATCTATTCCAGAGTTTATACCAGGGTTTAAAGTTCGAGGAGGAATTTGATCCCCGCTCTGATCTTTATCCCTTCTCTGGTATGTTAAACCCTTATCTCTAGCAATTTCCAGAATTTTCTCACGAGAGGGTTTCTCACCATATAACCTGGCCAAAATGTCATCTTCGTTTTCAAGGTTATTTATACTAAAAGCAGATTGAGGGTTCACAACATCATAGCTCCTTTCCTTAACTTCTATCCAATCATTCATAGGCAAAGGAAACTTGCTCCCTACTACGTTTATTTGCTCACCTGTCCCAAACATTCCATTATCTAGGAGTCTTCTGATGATGGGACAAGAGGACTCTTCGTGAAAAGCATCGCAAGCACGACAGTAAGGAGGAGCATTATCAACCAGACTAGTAAGCGAATTAGGAGGCCTCTGCTCACTAGATTGACCCTTTCTTTGCCAATTACTATTTCTGTTATTATTATTTCGAGGTTGAAAATTTTGCGATTGCGCTCTTTCCATTTGAATCAACCTATTCTGCAAAGTGTTTATCTCCTTGTTATGATTAATTTCCAAGGTTTCAATTTTTTGAAGCAACTTGAGAACAAGTTCATTTTCAGGCTCTTGGGCTGCTTTTCCCTTAGGTTCCTTTAGTTTTGTAGCAGTCCTATCATAACCTGGGATTTCAGACTTCCCAGAAGCTGCCTTGTCCTTTTCAAGTTCTATAGCTAAGGCTTGGCAATCTCGATAATCACCAAGTTTAGCACGCCTTAACTCATAAGAAGGTTCAGGACCAAAGGCATCAATATAAAAATCTTGGAGAGTTTTATCTGTAGGTTTATAGTCTTGAGGTAATTCTCTAATAATACCATTAAACCTTCTATTAAATTCTTCAACAGTTTCATCCTCTCTCTTTTTCATTAGAGTAAGAGCTCTTACAAGATGTCTTCTCTGTCTCTTATCTCCATATTTTTCTTTAAATGAATTAATGATTGATTGTAAAGAGTCAAACGAGTTTGGAGGTTTTTCTGTAAACCAGTCATAAGCATCACCTCCTAGAGTCAAGATAAAAAGAGTCATCCTGACATCTTCATGATCAAAATCAGGGGATCTAGCATACTTAGCCAACCATATGTTGAAATCTCGCAAATGGGAGTTAGCAGTAATAGCATTGTCTCCTTGAAAGTTAGGTAATTTGTCTATCCCAACAGATGGAATATCATTGGGGTACCCTGGGATGTTAGAAAAATCACAAGGAGCATACATACCCATGGTGCTACGCCTAACTCGACCCCTAAAGAGCAAATGAATGTCAGAAAGGGCTTCTTGTCCAAGATTTGTAAGGAGTGTACGAGAAGCGAGTTTGTGTGATCGCACCCTGTAAACCTTTTCAGGATCAGGAGTGGGGTTGCATAGACTGCCTGGATGTCTTCTAGTGTACACTCTTGCAGATAATATGGGAAGTGGAGTCGCCACTTGAACAAGAAGTTAAGCACAGACAAGCTTGAAATGAAAGACCCAAGGACAGAAAAACTCTATCCCCGGCAACGGTGCCAAAAAATGTTGTCGCGCGGATTGACACGACAACGCTCAGATCGGGGGCTGTCACTCTGATCCCAGATCCCTCCGTTTAAGCCTGTCTCCCGCGGCTAAGGGGGGTAGACCCTGTAAGGTGATGGAGGCCAACTGCTAAACAGTTGGGCTGGGAGACGAGATGCACGATTGAGATAAGCACTAAAATGATTTGATGAATTGAGCAGACCAGTGCCTTAAAAGATCTAAATGATTACTAGCTAGATGATATAAGAACATGAACCACGGACAGCAATCATTTATTATCAGATAAAGAGAGCAATGCTTTAAATATCTAGTAAAACCACAAAGCTCTTCAAATAACGATATCCAGCAAACCAAGAGAAATAAATTGCTTTGAATAACAGTGAAACCAGATATCTATTCTGTATTCAGATCTCAGCATGAAAGATATACAATGATAAACAACTGAAGGTGGTAAAAGTAATTCTCCACAAAAAAAGAAATTTTTATGCTTTTCAAATTTTTTTTTTTTTATAAGTAAAAATAAAACTTAATAAAAATCCTAAACGAAAACTAAAAATTATCCTTAAAAAAAAAAAAACCAAAACTAAATCCCCCCTTTTTTTTTATATATTTTTTAAATCTAAAATCTAAAACCTAAGAATCTAAAATGTTAACTAAATAAAAATTACAACAATATAAACTATGAAAATCTAAAACTATATGAAAACTTAAATAAAATAAACTCTAATAAATCTAAAGTAAAATTAAAGAAATTAAAATGTAATCACAAAGGAACGGAAGGCTTTTTTTTTTTTTTTTTTTAAACAAAATTAAAATTTCATGAAACCTAAATCTATTGCTAACCTACCACTACGCTGCCGGAAATACGAAATAAAAAAAAAAACGATTCGACCCAGCTCTAAAATTCGGATGTAAACGCAGGCAAATGCATATCCAAAATGCTGAACGATGAGACGGCTTTCGTGACAGGGCTCGGAGGTGAGAACGACGGTTTCGTTGGGGTCATACGCATTACCAGATGCGTGGAACGGTTTGGACGAAAGCAAAACCGGAACTGATGCAGCCACAGGATCAACGCGTGGGAGTAAAGATTTTGATTTTTGTTGACGATTAGAGCAAAGGGCTGGCGTGATGCAAGCCCCAGCACACAAATGCAGGAAGACGACAGACAAATAAATACCAGAAATAGCAAAATCGTGCCCCTGGCTCAGAAAAGAAGATGGGAAATCAAGAGTGCGTTTGATCCGATGAGGAACGGCCGTGACTGGGTTCACGCTGCGGGGAGATGAGGTTGCGTAAGGCAGCAAAAAAAACTTCGGTTTTGAGGAATTTGATCGCCAACGCATGTATTGAAACCCAAGCAAATTTTCCAGACACCCACCAGAGAAGCTTCAAGACTAAATACGCAGCGAAATCTCGATATAAGAAATAGTGACGGTGAGGGCACGCATATACTCGTGACGGCGATCAATTGCGTATACGATCAGAACGTCTTCTTTCTCTTGTCTTACAGCAAGGAGCCACAGCCTTCTTTCCCCAGCTAACGCTTGGTAACCAAATTGCTTTCTTTCGATCCTCAAGAAATTTGACGGCAGAGGGCAGAGTGAACCGATGTTTTGATTGATAAAATTTTGTGCCCCCTTTTGGAAGTATGCAGCCGGCGGTTTGGAAAACAGTCAACAGTTTTGAGGTGCGCTGCTATTTCAGGTCGAAATGCTGGAATGAAGTTCTGCTGCCTCTGGCAACAATAACCTATGCAATAAACAAAATTCAAAATTTCCCAGATCAGTTTAACAAAATTGCAGATTTTGGCCCATTTTCAGCCAGATTTACGATAATTGCAGTAATGCTTTCAATATATCAGAAATTTGAACTTTGCTGTGAATAGAAGGAAAATCTCTCATGTAAAACAGGAAATAAACTCTTAATGATTAACCCAGGGCCAAAATCAGCTAGGCTCTGCAAAGAAAAGCCTGTGGGAGTCGGCTGGTTCAGCCCAGAACTTCCCCAAACGCCCACAAATACCCTTCACCTAAAGATTTCCTGCACACCTCAAGCAAACATCATCAAAGAGGGCAAGAAATGCTGCTAGATTTCAAGAAATAATGGAGATACCTGCCATTATTCCAGAAACCCTACAACATTCAAACCCTAGCACGTGAGCAAGATACCTGTACTCACAATACTCTGAAAACCAGCTATTATTAACTGCTGAAAACTGAAATATGCAGAAAAACAAACATCTCACAGCAATTCCAGAGAGTAACACCAGCCAGTTTTGAACCCCAAAGTCTTTTTATTAACCAGAAAATCAGATTACAAGAGAGCTTTTTCAGTACAGACTCACAGATCAGATAAACCTCTAAAATGACCCCCTAAGACCCTATATAAAGGAAATGATCCCAACGGCTAGTTTTGAGTGATCCATGTTGAAGCGATCTCGACCGTCGATGAGGGTTAAGACATCTCTTAATCTCATCCGTCGATTTTATTAAAAAAAAGATATTTTGCATGCATTCACAAAAATATTATTATTTTATTGTTTAGGGTTTTTGCTTTATTTTATGAACTTTTTGTTATTTTTTATTTATTTCAATTTTTTAATTTTTTAATTTTTTATTTATTTTAGTATTTCATTTATTTTCTTAAATGGATCATTCGAACTAAGCCGTTGGAAACATCACCTAGGACCTAGGACTTAGGACTCATGAGGGGATTTACAACATTCTTCAACCCTCAAGACACATTTCATCATGATTTTTACAATTTACATCTCAAAGGGATGAACCCACTTAATACAGACCCTCATAGAACACCCAGTTTTGCGACACAACTATAATCTAGCAGATTAACACACTAAGATTCTCCTAAAGTTTTAATGACAAAATCCATCCCGGCTTTGGGGTCAGGTTTGAAGGAAAACTCTGCCGATCGTAGATCGGTGAGACGAAAAACCTCCCGGGACGTAGATCATCATTAGAAAGTTAGGTCCACCTAGGCAACTTTACATACATGACTCTGATCTGCTTAGATTATTTACAATTCATACATGCACACTGGGTTTACAACAAAAATGATCACGCTGTTGATGACTGTAGGCTGGCACGGACACGTCGCTCAGGAGCTACCCCTCTCTGCCAACAGAAAGGAGGTGTACTGCATGGGTAGTTGACCGGTAGTGGTCAACAGGTTCAATAATGTTGCACACCTCCTGCTCTCCTGCCCAGAAGCATTCGTGGTATGAAACTAATCTGCATATGGCCTCTCCCTCTGGTTTGCGGCTAAATGCCAAAGCACACCACTGATTTGAAAGAAACATTCTCTTCACATCTCACATAGAATTCAAGAGGGATTGAAGAGATATGAAACTAGTGGCAAACCATGTAATGGCGGGGCGCACCAACTCCTTGTTGTTGGTGAATGTTCTCATCAAATGAAGCATAAATGCATGATTATATATAAATTTTGTAATGCTTTTTGATGAGTCAACAATATCTTTGACAAAAGGAATTTTTCCTATGTCCTCAAAATCAATGCAATGAGTAGCACAAGGTGTCCAAAATAAAATAGGATGCCTCTCCATAAGCTGTTGAAGTTTCTAAGTATAACAGTTAGAAATCCTCCATGCACTTTACTTATTTATTCCTACCTACTTGTTCTATTAATTAACAAGTTATTTACCATGTAAATACTGAAAATAAATACAAGTGCATGCTCAACATATTACAGATCATCAACTGAAGGAAACAGAAACAAGCACACAAACGACACCGTTATTTTTGGATTAATGTCCCCGGAAAAACCCAATGCGGGAAAACCGGTGCAACTATCTGAGGGTTTTATTATTAAGCAACTCTTTTCTGAGTACACTGGGTGCCAAATTGGCTAACCTGACATAGATAAAAAATCTGACAGCAATACCTCTCTTCAGAAACAGGTATTCGGAAAACATGCTCCACGAAATCCCTCTCCAGCATAATCTGAAGCTCAGCGTCGACCTTGCTGGCCTCTGCGCCAGCCTGAAACCCTACGTGTCAGCGTACTGAGGCTTTGCGCAGCCTCTCTAGCTCTCTGCATCACTCCTGTAGCCTCTACGTGGATGACGCAAGCCCTTTTGGCACTGCGCAGTCTCTGCTGCTTTTGCGTTGCTCCCTTTGGCTCTGCGTCTGCTTCTCTCTACTTCTGCGCTGGTCTCTCGACACTGTCCCTGCCTCTCTGCTTCGTACTCACTGCCCCTCGTTGCAACTGATCACTAATTCTATCTCTCTTAGCAAACCCCACTTTAGAGAATAAAATCGCTGATCACTCTGGTGTGTTCTCCAAGTGACCCTCAAGCCTCCTCTTATACTTTTTTCATTGACAAATCAACGACCGAGATTAAGTTCCTAATCGACGGCTAAGATTAGATCTGGCTTGGTCCATGTCTTTTGGACCATTTTCACACAGTTTTATATTAATTCACATTAATATTTTAATTTTCTTAAGTTTAGACTTAGGGACTCCATTAAAAATATTAATTATTTTAATATTTCCCAAATTGTTTAGAATCTGCCCAAACCCTTTCTGGGTATGGGAAATCTCATGTGCCTTAACCTCTCCACCAAATTTCGTGGCTAGAGCACATCCGATGCTACCCCAAATCAACACTCTCTTAGCGAAGACTGTGCTCTAGCAATACTCCTTACTGAGTATCACCTTGATCATCTAGCATCGGTCCCTGTGCTGATCCTAGGCCCGCTGCCTATCATCCTCTGCACTGCTACAACCTGTACTGTTGCCCATAGCTTTGCCACTGCTATTGCTTTATCTGTACGACAACTCCCTCTGCATTTGTGCTGCTGCCTATGTCACAAGGTTCGTCGAACTTTAACCTTTAGGTTCGAATTTTGGTGAACCTTAAAATTTTTTTGAGGTTCGGCAAACCTCATCGAACCTTATAGCCATTGACCAAGTCCGTAGATCAAAATTCATAACTTCATGTCACAACTCAAGATTGTAATTTATCCTTGCAGTTTCCATGTCCGTGATAACATTTTTTATGTTTACTGATGTTGATTTCTTATTATTTTATCCTATAATTCATTATATATATATATATGGATGGTGAACCTCATATGAACCTCATCAAAAAATTCGAACTCAAATTGAACCTAATCATTGTCGAACCCGAACCATGTGACATTGGCTGCTGCCCATGGCCCTGCTACTGCCACTGCCGCATCTGCACTGCATCTCCTCTCATCATGCTACATTGTGCTGCCCATAGCACTACCACTACTAACTGCTGCACTGCAACTCAGTGACTGAGAAGTAACTGATCTCCCAACTCTGACTTCTTTGTCAGGCTAGAGTTACTCCTGATGCTGAAGCTCCCTCTGCCGCTGACAAGTGCTCCCTCTCTGACTTTTGCGCTACTGCAACATCTCTCTGCATCTCGCACCGTTGCACACCTCTCTGTGCCATCCTGCATTGGTGCAACACTCTCATGCCTCTCGCACTGTCCCGGGAATTCTGCACTGTAGCTTTCTCTGTCGCTTCATCCACATCCATCTCTACCCACATCTGCCAGTGCTGCTACTCCTCTTCGTGGCACTCATAGAAAGGTATAATCCAAGAGGCTGGGTACTTCGAGGATCCTGCCCCTCATCGCCTGTAGTCCGTCTGACTACAGCTCGATGTCTCCCCACTTCTGCTCAAGTGGCGTGTGTGCACTCATGGCATAATCATCGTTTGTCTCCACTTCCTTCTCTGCCCTCGCTGGCGCTGCCTTGGTCTCGAGGCCTCTCCCTTACTCTTCTTCTTTGGACACTGGATCGCATAATGACCTAGCTCCCCACAGTGGAAGAATTTGACCTTGGAGAGGTCCTTCTTCCATTTCTCTTGCTTTCTCTCAGATGCTAGGGCAACATCGTCCTCCTCCTGCTTGAATCTGATCCCCTTGCCACTGCTTCCCATCTTGCTTAGCCTTCTGATCTCTTCTTAGCGAAGAGCCACCCACATCTCCTCCCACTGTGGTAGGGTTGCTCTGCCCAGTATACTCTGGACAAATACCTCCCAGTCTTCTAAGACTGCGTTCAAGGCTATTCTCACCATCAATTCCTGATCCGGCGTGGCCCCTATGGAAGTCAGCTATCCTGGATCTCATTCAGTCGACCAAGGAAGGTGTCGATCGGTTCTCCCTTCTTCATCTGGTATGACCGCAACTGATTTTGTAGTAACATCCTTCTCTGCACAGCGGTATGCTGGTACCTCCCACATCTCATTTGCCGTTTTCTTCTCGGCAATGTGTGGTACTACATGGTCCTTAACCTTCTCAAGGATGTTGCTGTTGGCCCTCGCCATTGCCTCCTCGTACTTGTCGTTATTAGTTGGGTCAACTGGGATCGCTATCATCCTCAAGGCGAAGTACTTGACACGATTTCTGTCAAGTACGGATAAGATTCTGGCCTTCCACACTGCAAAGTTTGAGGCTCCATTCAGTCTTTCCTGGTCTCTTACTCCGTGTAGTGCCATGCTGCTCTTCTACTTCCCTCTTGGAAGTTCTCGATGTGACTCCCTCTGAGCCTTGATTTCCCTCCTGGAAACCCTTCTACTAATGCCGAGATGCCACCTACTCTGATCGTCTGTGCAACTGCACCACTGATTTGGATTTCTCGGTTAGAAACCCTTGGTAGCACCTCCCTCCTCCTTGGCCTTGCCCTATTAGGTACTGTTCTAACTACAATACCGCACCAGCTCCACTCTGCAACTTACCCACAACCTCCTAAACCCCAGCAACCTGAAGGTGAGAGCTCCTAGGCTCTGCGCAGTCCCGGCACCGGCAAACTAGCTCTGTTAGCCAACTGCGTTAGCCCTCCTGGCCTCTGCATGGCTCTGCGTGAGCCTGTCTTTGCCTCCTTCAGCCTCTGCGCAGCCTCTTCTTGGCTCAAACTTGATGATGCAAGCACTGTGTCACCCCCTTCCTTGCTGCTAGAACAACTTTTGTCACTCGGGACAGTTGTTTTCTGCTGCTACTGCTCTGCTCTGTTGATGTCCTTAGTTCTCCTATGATTTGCAACCACGCTCTGATACCATGTTGAAGTTTCTAAGTCTAACAATTAGAAACCCTCCATGCACTTTACTGATTTATTCCTACCTACTTTTTTTGTTAATTAACAAGTTATTTACCATGTAAATACTGAAAATAAATACAAGTGCATGCTCAACATATTACAGATCATCAACTGAAGGAAACAGAAATAAGCACACAAATGACACTGTTATTTTTGGACTAATGTCCCCGGAAAAACCCAATGCGGGAAAATCGATGCAACTATCTGAGGGTTTTATTATTAAGCAACTCTTTTCTAAGTACACTGGGTGCCAAACTAGCTAACCCGATAGAGATAAAAAATCTGGCAGCAATACCTCTCTTTGGAAACAGGTATTCGGAAAACCTGCTCCACGAAATCCCTCTCCAACACAATCTGAAGCTCAGCGTCAGCCCTGCTGGCCTCTGCATCAGCCTACTGAGGCTTTGCGCAGCCTCTCTGGCTCTCTGCGTCACTCCTGTAGCCTTTGCGTGGATGACGCAGGCCCTTCTGGCACTGCGCAGTCTCTGCTGCTTTTGCGTGGCTCCCTCTGGCTCTGCATCTGCCTCTCTCTGCTTCTGCATTGGTCTCTCTGCACTGTCCCTGCCTCTCTGCCTCGTACTCATTGCCCCTCGCTGCAACTGATCACTAATTCTATCTTTCTTAGCAAACCTCACTCTAGAGAATAGAATGACTGATCACTCTGGTGTGTTCTCCAAGTGACCCTCAAGCCTCCTCTTATACTTTTCTCGTTGACAAATCAATGACCAAGATTAAGTCCCTAATTGACGGCTAAGATTAGATCTGGCTTGATAACCATTCTAACACAGTTTTATATTAATTCACATTAATATTTTAATTTCTCCAAGTGACTCCTTTAAAAATATTAATTATTTTAATACTTCCCAAATTTTGTTAAATAGAGAATCCATACAGGTGAGAATGGTTTTAGATGGAGGAGGAATGACCTGTTGTATATTAATGTTCATAGCTCTGGATACATCATTAATTTTAAAAGATTATCTATTGTCGCATCCCCTGATGATGGACTCACTTTGTAGTCCGAAACGTTGGGTTCACAAAACTCTACAACAGGTCATTCCTCCTCCATCTAAATTTCCCAAATTGTTTAGAATCTGCCCAAACCCTTTCTGGGTACTGGAGATTTCATGTGCCCTAACCTTTCCACCAAATTTCGTGGCTAGAGCACATCCGATGCTACCCCAAATCAACATAAGCATCTTGCCAACAACAACATAATTTGCAGCATTGTCCGTTGTGACTTGGACAACATGTTCTGGACCCACCTCCAAAATAAACACATCCAACAAATCACATAATAATTGTGCATCTTTGATATATGCATATGCATCAACAAATTTCATAAACATTGTCCCCTTGGGACAATTAACCAAGAAGTTTAAAAGGCTTCTACCCTTTTGATTGGTCCAACCATCTGACATCACAGTGCATCTTGTGTGTGCCCATGATGCCCTAAACTCCTCCAATCTCTTGGTGCAGTCAACCTTTTCATTTTGAAGAATGTGGCCTTTAAAATCATCATAAGAAGGGACTTTGTACCCTGGGCCAACAATTGCATTAGCATCAACAACACGCAGGAAAAATGAATTATTCCTTGCAATGCTGAAAGGAATATCACTCCAAAGAAAAAACTTGCGCAACAATTTGTCAGCTTCTTCTTTCTCATTTTTTTAATAATTGAAGAGATAGATGGTTGTGAGCTATACGTGGTTCTAGGAATAAAATATGATGAGGCAACAATAAGGTTGGTTGTAGATATTGATGTTGAAGTTGAACCAATGCCACTCATATTCACCTCCTAACACTCTATTCCTTGCTAGTTGACTCTTCAGAGCTGACTTGGACAATTTGGTTTTCTCTATTTCTTCCAATGATCTGAGGGCTCTTCAGGTGATTTTCGGATTTGTGTTGGTGCAAGGCCCTACCTTATGTCCAGGGATTTGTGCAAGGTGATACTTCAATATGTTTACCCCCTCTGTCATATGATGCCCACGCAACTTGCAAGTCGAGTTTGATCTATCAGATCCTCCATTTGGTTCACCAAATTCCCACAGAGGGTCCAATTTCCTTGGCATGTTTGTAACTTGGTTGAACTCTTGAGTTTTAATGTAAGATGAAATTTGAAGTTGAACCTAGGGCACAAGAAGAATTGCAAGTTAAAAAAATAAAAATAAAATTTACATACAACACATTGAATTTTTGACAAAAAAGAACACCTCAACTCAATGCAACAATAATGGAAAAAATGCACTTTCAAACCCAAGCAAAAATGATGCAAAAAAATAGAGCACAAGAAGAAATTAAACTTATAAATTTATTTATCAAGTTTTCACATTTTTTTACCAAAATGAACCCTCTCCACTCTATGCAACAAAAATGAAAAAAACACAATCAAATCCACTCAAAAATCATTGATAATCAATGGGTTATAGAAATCTAAGCAAAAACAAGAAAAAAACAAAAAAGTGGCCAAATTTGGTGCCCATACTTGGAAACCACGCTTTGCTGAAGAAATTTGGTCCAAACTTGAATTTGTCTTGCTTGGGATGCTAAAATCTTTCGCTTTTCTCCTTCTTTGCCCTTGTAGATGACTTCCTATCCTCTTCAGCTCTCAAACTTGCCCACTGTTAGGAAAAAAAATGACAAAAAAAAACCAAAAATCGGCCTTAAAACCCATTGTTTTTGACACATGATTTTTACTCGTCGGAACACGATTTTTGAAAATAAAAAAATCGCTGAAAAAATCAGCGATTAAATCGGCAGAGCGAAAAAATCGTGATTTAATCGCGATGTTCGCAACACTAATAAATAGTGATGAAATAGGTGCCTTTCTTGAATGGGATGACTTGACTTGGAGGAGGGATGACTTGGCTTCTTTGGAGCCAAAAATTCATCTTTTCAAAAATTCAAATTCTCTTGTTTTAAATAAAGACATGAAGAATGTGTCTTACAAATTTTCTTTTTGACATAAGCATGAAAATCATGCTTTACATTCATCATCAAGACCAAAAATATAAATTATGAAGACAAACCATAGCTACAAAATTCAACACCCAAGTCATGTGCTATTGAACCACCCGACAATCAAAACATAAAGTCTAGTGAAAACAACTAGTCATTAGAGACAATAATCATTTTTGCATAAGTGAACCAAACTTGAATGTAATGGGTCATTTAATCCTTCAAATAAGGATTCCCTTCCATGTTCAGGGCCTTGAGCTTGCGATCGTGTTTCCTCCCTAGGTAAGAGTGGCTAAAGGACTACTCTATTAGGTGTTTCCAACGCCCAAGGGGAAGCAACATTTCCTCAGTCCACCTTTCAATTGATAGGTGTGTTGTCACACAGAATGTCTAGACACCGCGACAATGACTCAAATTGGGGGCTGTCATCCTGATCCCCAATCTCTCCGTTTAAGCTATCTCCCTACAACAGGCTAAGGGGGGTAGACCCCATGGAAAAGTGAAATGAAGAAGAACTAGTGGGAACCAACCAGTGCGGGAGACACAGTGAAGCGATCAAGTACTTGATTAAGATTTAGCAAGATTTATAGGATTTGATTAGATTTTAAACGAATGATACCAGTGCCTTATGGAGTCAATGATCTTGCTAGGGAAATTAAGACCAAGTAATTGATTGGCCCATCCACCCGGTCCCCCTATCAATGTATCCCCTCGTCCGATAAAGGCAATATACAACCACTTCGTCCCTGAACAATCTAAATGGTAAGGTTCTGTCAGCATTAAAGCTTGTCCCACCCACAGGCTATTTGTCTTCCCCAAAATGGCTAGATTCAAGGAAAGCCGAACGGGGCCG